>PVKA01029661.1:0-21908 GCA_004027165.1 Ctenomys sociabilis
GACACTAAGACACCTTGTAACGGGTTCAGCAAGCCTTTATGGATCGGGATGCAAGCCTCTACATGCGTCCGCTTACAGCGGCGTCCTACGTGCAAGCAACAACGGATTTCCTGGTACAGCAAGCTATATTGATTTTACAGACCAATCACAGTCATACACGTGTACAGATGCTATTGGCAGGATCACAAAAACGGCGGGCCTTTCCCTAAATAGGAGAGGTTAAGGCACAGCAACAAGAACCCGGAAGCCGGATGTAGGCGCCATCTTGGCAGACACGATGGGCGGGGGAGCGAGGAGCGGTCGCCATCTTAGAATGGCTCCCGACACTTGGGCAAACCCAGACAGGCGCAAGGGACTGCTGTTCAATCCCCAGATCCATGTGCCTTACCAGACCCACCATTAAGGCAGCCTGAGAGAGCCAAAAAAAAAAAAAAATTCTTCTCAAATTCAAGGTTTAACATTTGAAAATGAATTAGTGTAATTGGCCATTGTAAGCAACTAAAGGAAAAGGTATGTGAGGTGAGGAAGATATTTAACAAATTCAACATCTAGTCATGGTTTTAAAAAATCTTAACAAACTAGGACTAGAAAGATGTCTTCCTCAACCTTAATAAAGCATCAGTGAAAACCAACAGCTAACACTGCACTTGACAATGAAGGACAATCTTTCCCCCAAAATCAAGGACAATATTTGCTCTATCCACTTCATTCAACTTTGTCCTACTGTTGTACGCAACTGAATTAGGTAGTAATATTACAGGTAATCAGACATGGCTAGGCCCTCAGGAGACATATGAAAGACCAGACAGCCTTGCAGCTGTGGGAGAGACAGGCTGCTATGGACCAGCCCTCAAGACAAGAAAGTAAATAAACTTACCTTCCAAAGGATGGGTATCAGGGATTGATATTCTAAATAGGTAGCAATCACCTTGAAAGAACTCACCGGGAAGAGTCACTAATCCACCCCTCTACAAGATGAGCCACTGTTCTGGATTCATGTCCACTTGCTATGAGACTCACTTTTCTATGTGATCCCAACTTAATCAATTTTACCTAAGCAATTATACTTGTAATCTTATTGGTTGACCATAGTTTTGTTCCACTTCATGTATGAGTTCCAATGTTTCCCACCTTAGACCCACCTCACCTCATGGTTTCACTCTATAAAAATCTCTAGAAAACAGATTTCTCAGCAACCTACTCAGATCCCCCTGTCCCCTTCTTAAAAAAAAGCTTGCTTTCCCCCAATAAATGTATTCAGCCCTTAACTTCCATTGTTCCTAAAATTCATTCTTCAGTTTTAGGGAACATGAACTTGTCCCAGGTTATCTTTAAGGTTGGAAGTTTCATTCTCCTATATCACTAGCAAATGCCATAAGGCAAAGAAGGAGAAGGAGGAGGAGGAGGAGGAGAAGGAGAAGAAAGAAGAGGAGGAGGAGGAGAAAGAGGAGAAGGAGGAGGAAGAGGAAGAGGAGGAGGAGAAGAAGAAGACGAAGACGAAGACGAAGACGAAGACGAAGACGAAGACGAAGAAGAAGAAGAAGAAGAAGAAGAAGAAGAAGAAGAAGAAGAAGAAGAAGAAGAAGAAGAAGAAGAAGAAGAAGAAGAAGAAGAAGAAGAAGAAGAAAAGAAGGAGACATCCAGACTGGAAAGGAAAAAATAACATGATCTCAATTGTTTCCAAATTGATCTATTGAGTCTATGAATTGCAATACATGACCATGACAGGCTTTTTAATAAAAACTAATGAGCTTATTGTAAAATCATATGAAAAACAATGGTTCTAGAATAGCCATGAATACTTGGAAAAAAGAATAAGCCTGATTTTAAGATTTATTATAGGGCTAGCCAGATAGCTGAGCAGATTAAGCACCTGCTTAGGCAGAGTGCAGCAGCCAGAGTTGGATCCCTAATGTGCTGTGCCTGCCTGGCCCTGGGGAGTACTGAGATGCGATAGAGACTGGGTGTGGTGATACATACCTGTAATCCCAGTGCTTGCTTGGGAGGCTGAAAACAGGAGAATCACTACAAGTCCAGTCTTTGTAGTGAGACCCTGTAGACCCTGTAGACTCTACTAAATATATTAAATGAATAAAAGACTTATTATAAAATGAAAATCATCAAAAAGATGGTAATGATAGAAGAAAATAGTTATCAGGGAAACAAAATAGTAATGAGTAGACTTTCACTGGTTGAGCTAACTAATTATTCATAAAGGTACCCCAAAGTTCCAAAAGTTAAGGAATATTGTTTTCAATAAATGATACTCATGTCCTGATATCTGTGCCCTAGAAAAGGCCTTTACATCACCTGGGCTGCTCCTGTAACCCACAGAGTACTTAAAAATGACAGCAGGTGTCCGCATTCCGCGTTGTCCCCGCCTCCAGGTGCACTGAGCTGGTGATGGAGTCCAGACATAGTGGCACAGCAGTAGGGAGGCAGAAAGCAGGGGATCCCTATGAATGTGGGCTGCATAGTGAGACCCTGTACAAAAGAAAAGGAAAAAAAAAAAAACTAAACTAAAAATGACAGCAGGTGACCTCTGAAGCTCTGTGCCTTCTGAAATAGGTCACAAAAGACCCTGCAGCCCCTTTCCCAGCGATCTTGGGGCCCCAGACCCAGCACAGCTCAGTCAGTGAGTGACAGCTCCAGGCCCACTTCACCGGAGGAACCTCTCCCAGCAATCCCCTTTCCCAGAGATTCTGATTCCATTCCATTCCGGGGCCACAGACACAGTGCAGCTCAGCCAGGAATCAACAGAGGGGAACCACAAGAGCTGCAACAAAAAGGAACTGAACGCAACAGCTAGATCCAGGCCAGGCATAACTGGATAATCTCAAACTTAATACACTGGCACCCGAATCTCATTACACCCTAAGGCTATAGCTACACCAAAGCTCTACACCAAAAGTCAGAGGTCAGTGCTATATAAAATGACAAAGACTGTGGGAGGCCCAATTGCCCCAGAGCCTCCATTTCTAACGTGAGTAGGTTTCTCTTCCTGCAAAGCTGCCATGTCATGACTTCCTGCTGCATATGCCCCCCAGCGGATCACATGAGTGCCTCTAGCCTGTAAGATTGCCTTAGTATGCCCGCGTTATCGGTGATGCTGAGTTCCTCTTCCTCTGCTATAAAAGCCATGTCGCTTCCTTAAATAAACGAGACTTGATCAGAATCCCGTCTCGTCTCCATTTTTCACGTCTCCTGTCCTTTGTCCCCTCCTCCATTCCCTGCTCCTCTTCCAGGTGACCCTCGTTGACTGACCCGCTGGATGGGACAAAAGACAAGGAGAAAAATGCAATCTCAGGCCTCAAGTCCACCAGTAAGTACAGAGGACACTAGCTCAGCTGAAATGAATGAACAGATACAGAAGCAAAGGAACAACAGCAGAAAGGTATAGAGGAAATCAGACAAGAAGTAAATCTGAAATAGATGCTATGTATTCAGATATCTCTTTTTTAATTTGGGGAATTACTTCTTGTCTGATTTCCTCTATACCTTTCTGCTGTTGTGTCTTTGCTTCAGATGCTATTAATTCATATGTTTCAGCTGGAATAGTGCTCTCTGCACTTGTTCTGGGTGAGCATTGTTTTTCTACCCAATGTTTCTGGAATTGATTCTTTATTTCAGATACTATGTATTCATATATTTCTTTTTTTAATTTGGGGAATTACTTCTTGTCTGATTTCCTCTGTTAATTCATTCATTACAGCTGAGCTAGTGTCCTCTGCCCGGACCTTTGACCTTTGGTGTAGAGCTTTGGTGCAGCTATAACCTTAGCTTGTTATGAGATTCGGGTGCCAGTGTATTAAGTTTGAGATTATCCAGTTATGCCTGGCCTGGATCTAGCTGTTGTGTTCAATTCCTTTTTGCTGCAGCTTCTGTGGTTCCCCTCTGTTGGTTCCCTGGTCAGACAAGCACGAACCAAACTGGGATGCAAAGCAAGTAATGAAAATTCCCACTGTCTTGGCTGGCTTTGGGGTGAGGATCTGGAAAATTGCCAGACTCAGCCCTCCTGTATCAGGCAGGTCACTCTCTAGGTGGGTGGGCCTGGGCTTTGGCGGATCTGCTGGGCTCCTAAAAGGATAGTGAATGATCTTATTCACCAGGTAGGCTGTACTGGGTCAGCCAGCCTGTGCTGGGTCCAGGTCTGCAGGCCAGAACCCAAGAAGGCTGGAAAAGGTCCCTCTGGCGCAGCAGGCCTGGAGCCCTCACTCACAGGCCGGGCTACGCTGGGTTTCCGACCATTGGGTGGGACCTGGGATCGCTGAGAAATGTCCCTCTGGTGTGGCAGGCTTGGAGTTCTCACTCCAGGCTGACCTGCACTGGGTCTGGGGCCATGGGGTGGGACAGGCAATCACTGGGAAATGTCTCTCCAGCACGGCAGGCTTGGAGCTCTACACTCACTGAACTTTGATGCCCTGGGAGTCAGGGAAATTCCCACTCGATCAGCAGGCTTTAGGGCAGGTGATCCAGGGAGGTGCTGGTGAGTGGGTCCTGAGGTTTCAGGCCAGTCCCTGGCTTGGAGGGATTGGGGGTGGGGATTCGGGTAGCACACGTGGGAAGAAGCCAAAGGTTCTCCCTCAGACTCACCACACACTCACTGATCTGGGAAGCCTGGTGAGTTGTGCAAATTCCCACTCACTGGGAGAGCTTGGGGCAGGATCCAGGAGGCTGCTGGAGTCAATCACTATCTCAGGCCAGTCTCTTGGGCTGGGCAGGCATGGGCAAGATCGAGGAGAGTGGTGGAGTCAGCCACGTTGAGAACAAACTTTTTTATACCCTCAGTAAGTTAGAAAAGGACATTATAGCTTTAAGAATTCAGGGCCAGAAAGGTAGCTCAGTAGAATAAGCACCTGCCTGGCAAGCACAGCATCCTGAGTTCAATCCCTGGTACCACAAAAAAAAGAAAAAGAAGAATGTAGGGATAGGGCCAGGAATATAGCCAGCAGCACCTGTCTGGAAAGTGTGAGGTCATGAGTTTGATTCCTGGTACCAAAAAAGGAGAATACAGAGATAAAAATAAAATACAATAAAGGCAAAACCACATGTGCCACGGCAAACCAATAATGAAAACAGCAAAGCCAACTTGTGAAGGTAAACTGCATCTTTAAGAAGCCTCTCTTAAAGCTGGGCATGGTGGCGCAGGCCTGTAATCCCAGCACTTGGGAGGCTGAGGCAGGAGGATTGTTGTGAGTTCGAGACCAGCCTGAGCTACAAAGTGAGCTTAAGGCTAGCCTGAACTGCATAGTGAGACCCTGTCTCAAAAAGACAAAAAAAAAAAAAAAAAAAAGAAGAAGAAGCCTCTCTTAATAGATGATGTGCTTATGCCAAAACAATACCTTCCTCTAGACCTCCAGGGGGACTCAAGAAGTCTCAGAGTACCCCTCCCCATAAGGACCTGGAAATGTCCTTGCTTCATCCACAGAGGTCACCGCCTGTGACCGAAGAAGCCAGCACAGCTGGCAAGCACAGTGTCCTGAGTTCAATCCCTGGTATTGTATTCTCTTTTTTTGGTACCAGGAATCAAACTCATGTGCCAGATGCAACAGATGTAAGCAGAAACACTGAAACAACACGCAGGACTTGGAGGCAGATTTATTTGTGTGAATGGGCACTGATCGGGATCATTCCCAGAACATCAGGCCCTGGTCTCTGGTAGTCTATGACTTATGTGAAATAAGCAAGCAGGAAGTACAGAGGCAGGTTGGCTTGTGACCTGGGGATTGGTTTACACAGTGTGCATCAGAGGGACCAGCAGCTGTACATCACAGTGACCAGTTGTTTCTAAGAGACAGAAGCAACCAGAACTGGAGCAAAAACTATTACCTGGATGACTGCAAAACAAAAGTCTATGGCTTGAGGGAGAGGCATATTCTGCCACAGCAACACACTAACACTGTGTTAGTCTTTAACTGAAACTACCTTTTGAGAACCATGGACTCATACAAAAAGAAAAGGAAGAGGGCCAGGGACATGGTTCAGTGGGATAAGTGTTTCCCTGGCAAGCACAAAGGCCTGAGTTCAATCCCTGGTTCCACCAAAAAAAAATTAAAAAAAAAAAAAAAAAAAAAAAAAAAAAAAAAAAAAGAAAGAAAGGGTAAAATCAATGTCTGGAGATCTGTGCCCATTAATCCTGATTTGTCAATTTCATCAAATCAGGAAAAGCATAATAGATTGTAAAGCAAGGGGATTATTGCATTTCTGATTGTATTTGGGAAAGTTATATCAGAATATGAACTTGTTATTATCTTTATTTGAAGATTAAGTATGGTTTAAGGAGTTATGTTTGGATGTTGACAAGGGTAGATTGTGACCATTAATCCTCATTTGTCAACTTCACTAGTTTAGAAAAAGCATGGCTGTGGCTGTCTCTGGGTGAGTCTCAGATGAGTGGCCTTGGATACTACAGATGGTTACTGGTCCCTCACCTCTTCTTTCCCAGCACTGTTCCCCTGCACTGCTTCCTGGCAGAACTAAGCAGGTTTGCCCTGACTTGCTCTTCTGCCATGAGGTTTCTGCCTTAGACCCTGCTAAGCACGTACTAAATCTCTGAAAACATAAGTTGAATAAATCTTTCCTCTAAGTTGTAGGTATCAAGGATCATGTATCAGTGGAAAAGCTATTGTAAAAAGCTCCTCTCTGTCTGAATTCTGAGGGAAAAAAATCCTCAGTGAATGGTGGACAGCTCCAAACTGGGCACTTGCCTGAGTGTATCATATGGTTGGTGGCCTTGTAAGCCATTGGCCACCAGTATGTCAACACATGCAAGCCTCTTCTGAGGTCTGATGGGTAGCAAGGCTGGCTGGACACAAAGCTACCTGGTGTTTCTGACTCACTTCTAGCTGAAATCAGTAGTCAACTTTGGTTTTATGGAAACAGGAAATGACTCCTCCTTTTCCCTTGTGCCAAGAAATGGGGATAAAGAGTATGGATCTGGACCCACTGACTCCCCATGAGCAGTGGTCTAGACTGTTTGTTTTCATTTGGTTAGGATAACACAGGTGAGAAAGTTACCTACAAAGTGCCTACTCTTCCTACACCAACATCTTTGGAGCCTCCTAGTAAGGAGGGACACGGGACCCACCATTCCTCCTCCATCTTCAGCACTGGAGGACAGGGTTTGAGTCATGGGCCCAGGGAGCAGGTATAGGAGCATTTCTTGCCTATGCCTCCCTCCACAGATGTGTCTCTGGGGCTGGAAAAATTGTCAGTGGGCTCGTCAGCCCTGCTGGTTTGCTAAGCAAAGTAGGATCCTGTCAGAGTTGGCTCTAGAAGACTTGGTTCTTGCACATCATGTCCATATAAGTCAGACAAACTGAAACCCCACACCCTTCCTGGAACTACATTGCTTTCTTTGAAGGACATGAAGATCTGAGTTCACACAGATACATAGCTACAGAAGAGAGGAGTGGTTTAATAGACTTTGATGTAAGTGTGGATATTCTTAATCCTATACCAAAACTCAACTAGTGGAAGGCTTCTTTGAAGGTTAGTTGCATTGTGCTACTAGAAACCACATCAATGAACTTTTCAAACTCTTTTACATTAAAGCCCTTTAGTCTACCTTACACTAGGAATCAGTCTCCTTCCTGTGTATGATGCTGTGATGCTTTGTACTGTCATTTCTACTGTACTTGTTCACAGGATTATGTAAATTTTCCAATTATATTATTCAATATATATAATATCAAAAATCATACTTCTTAATGTTGTGATCTTCCTTAACAGGAAAAGCTTTAAGAAGTAGAAAACAATTGCTGGGCATGGAGGTGCATTCCTGTAGTCCTTGAACTTAGGAGGCAGAGGCAGAAAGAGTGCCACAAGTTCAAGGTCAGCCTGGACTACATAGTGAGTTTAAGTCCAGCTTAAGTGATATCACAAGACCTTGTCTCAAAAAAAAAAAAAAAAAAAAAAAAAAGCCAGGCACGGTGGTACACACCTGTAATCCTAGCCCTCTAGAGGCCAAGGCAGGAGGATCATAGTGAGTTTGAGGCCAGCGTGGATTACAAAATGAGTTCAAGGCCAGCCTAACTCCATAGTGAGATCCTGTCTCAAAAGAAAAAAACAAACAAAAAATTAGGAAATCATTCATTTTATGGCAGTGGAGTCAAGTTTTTCAAAATTCAAATTTTCAATTGACTCATTAATGGCAAATATTGTCAAATGTTTTCCTTAAAGTGACTGATTGACTGCCACTGTATTTACTTTGTACAGAACTTCTGCCAAATATCCAAGAATGAGACACAGTTTGTCAGTTGCTCCTCAAAAAAAAAAAAAAAAAAAAAAAAAAAACACCACTTTGAGTTCCACTACAGGAACTGAGTCTTTTTAATAAAAGTTTCTTGAAGAAGTGACATAATTAAAGAAATATATGAGGGTCCTTCCACCACAGCAATAGTTTAAGGACAGTAGCCCTCCACTATCCCATGGCCATGGGCCTCAACAAGGGCCACAAGGTGACTAAGAATGTGAGCAAACCAAGGCACAGCTGCCATCGCGGACATCTCACCAAACACACCAAGTTCATGTGGGACATGATCCGAGAGGTGTACAGCTTCGTCCCCTATGAGCGGCGAGCCAGGGAGTTATTCAAGGTCTCCAAGGACAAGTGCGCCCTCAAGTTCATTAAGAAAAGGGTGGGGACGCACATTCGCATCAAGAGGAAGGGTGAGGTATAGGAGACACTTTCTGGTCCTCGTCTCAGTCCAAGAAACCAATATTTGTAATCCCAAAGTTACGTTATTGGAATCCCATCAAGTTGATTCCAATCTACCACTTTCCATGCAGCCCACGGCGAAAATGAGGACACTAAATTATATTTTTAATCATCGGGGAGTCGAGGGGCTCTAAGTCCTGCCATCACATGGCTTTCTGGAACCAAGAGAGTGACCCAGGGCCTCACCCAGTTTTTATTTAGTGAGGGAGTGGCTTGAGGATTGACTGAGAATTGTGGGAAGTAGGTGACTACTGTGAGCTGAGCTAGGTGGGGGGCCTACATTTACTCTGCCATATGCAGAGAGGATCTGCAGACAGAGTAATCTGCATTATATAGTATTTAATGTTTTGGGAAGTATAGGGCTTCAGCTTTGATGTAGTCTTTCAGGCCCCAGGAAGTCATAGCCTCTATCTCCAGGCTCGATCCCAGCTGGCAGCGTGGAGCATTAGCTCTACCATCCTGTCTCCACCTGGCTCACGTTAAGGAGCAGCAGGCTTACGAGGGAACACACGTGCCACCTTTAAAGACTATCACCAGCTCCTCAGCTAGACCAATACACATTGCTTAAGGCCAATTGAAGAATAAACAGAAGTCCTAGCCAGCTCTGTACATAACAATACAAGGAAATAGGATCAGACTCAGTCAAAATGGAGACAGTCGCTTTTCTTTCAAGGAGAGCTGCTCAGGTGGTCCCCCACAGTGAGGAGCTGAGCAATGTGCTGGCTGCCATGAGGAAGGCAGCTGCCAGGAAGGAGAACCCCTCCAGAATAAAGCTTCGCAGAAAGTTTAAAAAAAGAAAAGAAAAGAAATATATGAAAGGAACTGTTGCAATAGTAGTACGGCTTTACCAAACCTCTTGTAAAATGTGCCTATTATTGATAATTTCTATTGGGGCTTAGACTCTAAGACATCAAATATTAACATATAGATGAGTACCACCCTACATTGCAATAATTTATCCAGTAGAGAAAGATAACCTACAAAAGCCACAATTTTATTGCCACTTAGAACATTAAGCAGCCTTATATCTGACAGGTCATAGCCCAAGTACAGATTGTTAAATTATTATGGCCCTGATCCAACATGGCTGAATCCCAGAACACCAGCTTATCTTCCCAAGGGCCACTTCCTCTGTCTTCCCCACTCCAGCCCTGGATACAGCTTCCCTTTACCTTTCCTGCGCACACAAGGGAGCCCTAGTAAGCTCCTTGTATGTCACTGAACCTGCCCTCAAACTCCACTCCTAGCAAAAGTCCATGAAGTCTCATCCTCCCGTCTCAGGTCAAAGCATCTGCCCCTTTCCCTGCCCTCTGTCCTCTCTGTGTCTTCGGAGTTAATAAAGACTCCCCCATGTATTTCTGCTTCTCTGCCTCATCGGTGCCATTGCTGCCAATAAGACCTGACATTATCCAACTTATCTCTGTGATTATAAATACTTTTGCTTTATTGTCTTGCTTATCCCCCCACTAATGGCTTGAATAAATCCTTGACATTATTTATTCCTTCATTTTTATTATGTTAACATAATAAAGCCTGCACATAGCCACAAAATAGGACTGAAAATGTAGCTCAGTAGTGAAACACTTGCCTAGCATGCCCATAAGTCAGCACTGAAAAGAAAAATTAAATAACCATAAAAACATCTCATCTGTGAAAATAAGGCATCAGCCACAAATCAGCATATAGTCTAGATTTTTATAAGAAAGACTTCATAGCAAAAGGGAGTGAAAGCATATAATTTTAGTATGAATAAAACACACCAACATAAGCACTTATGTGGGATACAAGGGCCAGCTTAGCTATGTCAATCGGCGATGTCAGCCTGGGATATTGGGCAGAGCGGGCCCTGGGGTAGGCTAGGGCTTCCCTGCATGTACTGTCCTCAGGTGGCTATATTTAATTGATTTAAAATTACAGCCATTTCGTGGACTCTGGGTAGCTCAAAACATCTAGGGGAGCTGAGTTGGAGGGAAGCAGGAAAACCCTTTGGGTGTGTACAGTTTTGAACCTCTGCATTTCTTGTTTGTTCGTTTTTTGTGGAACCAGGGATTGAACTCAGGCCCTTGTGCTTGCCAGGGAAGCGCTTATTCCACTGAGCCATCTCCCCTACCTCTGCATTTCTAACCCCAGATCTCAAGATGAATCTCAAGTCCTGCCCACTGGACTGAAGGTTTATGTAGGGAATCAGCAACAAGACTGAGCTGGAACAGGCCTACAGGTATGGATTGCTAGAAACCCTCCTGGCTTTGCTTTTGTTGAATTTTAGGATCCCTGAGATGCAGCTGATGCTGTCCGAGAGCTAGGTGGAAGAACATTATGTGGCTGCTGTGACAGAATGGACCTGTCCAGTGGTCTAAAAAGAAGTCAAAATCATGGCCCTTCTTCTTGGGGTCCATGCCTCAAGATGGTTATAGGAGGAATCCTCTGCCTCGCTGCAGACCTCCTCAAGAGAGAAATTTCTCTTGCAACCTGAGCAGGTCTCTTTCTAGAAATAGGAAAAGAGAAAGATCATTCTCTAGGGAGAGAAAACACAAGCCGTCCGGATCCTTCTCTACGTTTCACAGCCGATCTAGGTCAAATGAAAGGAAATCGAAGGCCATTTTTGCAAAAAAGTGGTGTAACTTCACTGATGGTAGGATGTATACAAAATTCAAAATTTGTTTGAGACTTCAGCTTTGTGTCTTAGAACAGTGGCACACAACAGTGTAATTCTCCCCGTTTTGAGCTGGATCATCCGAGATGTGTAATGCCAAGAACCATTACTTTGCAATGTTCCCTCAGGCAAAATTAAATTTGCTTTGAACTGAAAATAAACCCCTAAATTCTGCCTAGCTAAAGTGGGATGTTCTAATGTTACAGAAACAAAACAAGGAAAAATTGAACAGGAGCTGTTTCGTAGCTGAGGTAATGGTGTATGAATGTGCCAAAGGGTAAAGATAAAGGCCATGCACAAAACTAGGTAAGCATATTTTAAAAAAAGGAGCCTGCCTTTATCCTGGGCAGAGGTTTCCTGGTTAGCACAGAATCAGGTAAATCTCAAGGAAGTTTACCCTTGCTAGGTCACAAGCGCTCCTTCTGGGATGCCGCTTCTGAATACACAGTGGTTGGTGTCTTTATTTGGAAACCTAAGATTTCAAAGAAGCAATGTTCTTCCAGCTCAAAGGTACACTGCAGAGCTGAACTTTTGTGTTACTGCGCAAAACTTGTCTTTTCATGCTGTCATTTGTAATATGTTTTGTGACGGTCTTCAGGATTAAAGTTTTGGTTACAAATTGTTTTTTAAAAATTACACAATCAAATACAAATTAGTTCCCCTTCAAATACTCAGGAGGCTGGGGAGATGGCTCAGTAGAATAAATGCTTGCCTGGCAAGTGCAAGGGCCTGAGTTCAATTCCCAGTCCCACAAAATAAATAAATAAATAAATAAAATGTCTTTAATTCAAGCACCTATAATAATTGAATATCAATAGAATACCCTTCCCTGACAGAAATAAACAAAAAAAGGGGATACAAAGGAAAGACCGTTCTGTATTTGTATGTACAGAACAGTTAGGATAAATATGCAGCTACTTTTGTGTAATTCTATGAGAAGAAATATTTGCACTAACAGTGTTTGGACAGGATATCCTGTCTGCCTCTTGTACTATGGATAACCACTAGGAAGATAACAATGTAAAAAGTATTAATTATTGAAACTGTCCTATAAATCAGCTTTGAAAAAAAAGATAGGTATACAGCTACATTGTCTTAATTCAATGAATAGAGGGATCTGTTCTGATAGTGTTTGCAAATAGAATATCATGTCTGCGCCTTGTACAAAAAATAACCACTAAGAAAACAATATGCAATGTATTAATCATTGAATCTGTCCTACTAATTTGATTTGAAACTGTCTCATTGCTATTTGTTCCTCAATAAAATTACGGGAAAAAAGGTAAGAAAAAAAATGCTTAAGAGCGAACTATCTTTCTGTCGCGCGCACCCTCGCCAGCAAGGAAGACGTGACCACTGATTGTTCTCTCTGCAGTTTATTCAGCCTTTAACAATGTTCTTCCTTAGGTAGTGGCCCAGAAGGGAAGCCCGCTCATAGCTAAATACATTCGGGCATCCAATCCCGAAGCGCCATGTGAGCATTGTCTATAGGTCCAGGTACTCAGAAGCAAGTCGCTGTCCTGTCTCGTTGCCTAATATGGAGTTTTTATCCACAGAGAGCTCTCACCCCCAAGGGGGTGGAAGGCGGAAACCGGCGCCATCTTTAAGGCGCGGTTGCACGCAGCTCTCTACATCTTTCTCCCTAACTGGATAGCAGAGATTCAGAACATTCCTGTTACTACAGAAAGCTTTTGTGGGCAGCCAAAGAGCACATCCCTCTCAAAGCCCAGCTGCTTTTCAACTCTGGCCCAACCAGCTCTTGCCATGTAGGTATAACAGCCCACAATGACCAGGAAGTGGCAGGAATGAGGGTAGAGGCCAGGGGTGGGATCAGAGGGCCTGGACCCATGGCCATATGAGTCACTGAAGGATTTTAGGGTTTTTTTTTTTGTTGTTGTTTTTGATTTGTAGGGTCTACAGGGTCTCACTACACAGATAGGACTTGTAGTGATCCTCCTGATTTCAGTCTCCCAAGAGCTGGGATTATAGGCACATGCCACCACACCCAGTCTCGATCACCATCTCAGTGTACTCTAGAGGGGGGTAGGGGGGACTGGCACAGCATGTCAGGGATCAAACCCTTGTCTCTGCATCTGCCTGAGCAGGTACTTTAATCCACCGAGCTATTTGGCTGGCCCTCAAAGGTTTTTAGGTTTTAATATAAAGGAAATGGAAAGTTACTGGGGGGAAATATATATATATATATATTTTTTAAATGGATTTAATGGGTGTGGCTTCTCTAAAGAATGGGCTAGTATGGGAAGGAGAGTGGAAGCCAAAGGAAATTTACAAAGCTATTTCAGCCCTTCAGGGAGGTGGTCTAGATTCAGGGATAGCTGCAGAGGTTTTGTGTAATTACTGGTCATCCGAGTAGGTAGCAGGTTGCCTCATCTAGCTCTTGGGCCTGGCTGCATCACCCATGAGCCAAGAATCACAATACAAAGGCCTCAGAAGCTGGATTTAATTGAAGGACACAAGATGATTACTTTCCACAGTAGTGGCCTACACTGTATTTGAAATAGTTTGGCTTCATTGCCAACTATTTTTATTTTTACATCCCTGCCCACTACCTTCCAGCCACTTGAGCCTTCTAGCTGTTCTTCAACTGGGCTGAGCTCAGTCCGTCTTCAAGCCTAACTACAAGGCATTTAATTTTTCATATCCGCTCTGCCTACAGCCTTCTTTTCAGGGCTTCTTCACAGGACCACTTCTTCGCCTCAGCGAATCACATACTCCGAGGCCACCCAGCAAGTGACTCTAACCCACAGTCTTGCAATAAAGACATGGGAGCCATGAAGACAAAAGATTAAACAAATGCAGCCACGAACTTCCCTAGGGATAGCCATAGGTATCTATCACCTTGAAAAAGCCAGAGTCACTAACCCAACCCCCTACAGGAAGACCCACTTGCTGTGACTTGCTTCCCCATTTGATCCAAATTTAATCAATTTTACCTGGGCAATTGTGCTTGTGACCTTATTGGTTGACCACAGTTTCTGCCCACCTTGCCAGTTTCCATTCCCACTTCAGACTCACCTCATCTCTTGGTTTTTATTCTATAAAACCCCTAGAAGACACAGGGTCTTTGGCAGCCCATTCTAATCTCTGTCTCTCTCTCAGACAGAAACTTTCTTTCCCTCAATAAATAAATTCTGCTCTCTATAAAAAGAGGAAGAAATATGGAGCCATGTGTGATTTCAAATGCATTAGTAGCCATGCTTTCAAAATGAAAAAAAAGTGAAAATAATTTCATAACATATTTGTTTAATCCAATATATCCAAAGTTTTGTTTGAACATCTAACCAGCATAAATTCTACATGTTTTCATACTAGGTTCTCAAACTCTGGTAAATACTTCACACTTAGAGCATGTTCCAATTTACATTCACCAAATATTCACTGCTAAATAGTACATCTGGCTAACAGTTTCTGTACTGGACAAAACAAGTCTCATTCCTAACCCTGCTTTATATTCCTCATAGCAATTAATGCTTCCTGAAATTGCATTTTTGCTTGCTTCTGAGTTACTCCACTGACTGTAAATCCTGAGAAGCCTGAGTACAATTCCACTGTCTGTAACATTGCTTGCCAGATAGCAGGCAATGCAATTAATATTAATGCAATGACTGACTGGTGAATTCAAGCAGCTAGCAATCTTCGTGGCTAGAAAGAGAATAGTAGTGTCTTTTAGAGGATAGTGAGCCACTTTGAAATGTATAATCTTCAGTATAGTAATTTTAATTTTAGGAGCTATTCTAGGGGAGATGTTAGCAGTTTAAAGGTTTATCTGCAAAGCTGTTATAATCTCTTTCTTTCTTTCTTTCTTTCTTTCTTTCTTTCTTTCTTTCTTTCTTTCTTTCTTTCTTTGGTACAGCATCTTGCTACCCAGTTTGGGCTCCTAGAGATCCCCCATCTCAGCCTTTTCAGCTCTGGGATTACAGGCATGCATCACCACAGCTGGTTCCAGGTACCGGGGATGGAGCCTGGGTCCTTGCACTTACCAGGCAGGTGCTTAGATGGCCGAGCTATCTCCCCAACCCCATTATATTATTTATAATTGAAAAAAAGTGAAATAATTTATTGCCTGGCTATAAAGTATATTGTATATACTTTGACTCTGGTTAAATAACTTTCACATCTTTGTCTCTGAGTAAGACTGTAAGTTCACACTACGCTTTGATTCTCTTCTTAAACTTTGTTGGAAGATATTACCAAAAGGCTTTCCTTCCCAAAAACTGTTTCCTACAATCTTTATTCTTATAAGACTGCTACTGAATAGTGGTGAATGAATTGCATTTTCCAAGTCCCTGGTGGAAGTCATTTATGGATGAGGGCCTGGCAGCTTCATGCTAAGAGTCTATTTTGTAGAAAATAGTTTTAATCCATAATTAATGGGTTTATCAAAACAGCTGCATGTTTAAGGTACATATTTTGTTCCAGAGGGAACTGTTATTTAGTTAAACTGAAAACTAAAAATTGTTAGCTCTAGTTGCTTCTGTGGTTGCCTCATGCAAAACTGATTAGACGTAAACATGATAAGGCCATTATATATTGTAATTAGGAGAGTTTTAATTAAAATAATTATTATTTTAAAACATGATTGCTGAGATTGCAATTATATGAAAAGCTTATATTTCAAGTTCAAAATCCAAGACAGACTTTACCAAACATAATCACTCATATTGGCAATCTAGTCAACAAACATTTATCGAACTGGTATATTTGAGCAGATAGGATGCTAAGTTACTAGCAGAACTATGACGACAAATTTTAAAAACAGAGATTTTCTCTTCCCATATGATAGAGAAACTAAAATAATTTGTTCATGCTGTTTTATATTTATTTTTAAAGACAAATGATCATTTATATCCAAACTGTGAACAAATTTAATTCAATTCCTAGCTCTGGTTTTTATTACTCCCCACTTCCTGCCACTGGCTTTTGAACACAGCTCCTTAAGAGTAGATGACATGATGGTCAGCTCTTCCTTTCTTCCTCTCCCAAGTATTCCTCAAATGCATAACACTGAACAAGAAGAAGCGCATAACTGGAATCAGGTTCAGAATATTAGAAAATGATATTCATGTGTGGAAAAATGCAAAGGTAGCCTCTTCAAAGATGGGGACAAACCACACGGCCTCAGATTGCCCACTCTCGGTGCAGTGCTAGAAACCTGGGGATTGTAAAGGCCCTCAAGAAGTTCCAGTGGAAAAAAAAAAAAAAAAAAGAAGTTCCAGTGAGCCAGTAAGAGCCAGAGGAAAAAGAATGGCGGCATCCATCTCATTAAATGGAAAAGTTTTGAAAAATGAATGCATAGATTAAATACTCACTCACATTAAGAGACAACAAACTGAAAAATCGTGGTGCCTACAGTATGCTAAAGGATGTAAAACTTTGATAGATAAGCTGTCATAGAAAATTTTTTAGACTGTATTAGTATATGCTTGCAGTGCACAATGCTTACATTCATTGTGAGTTGGAACATCTATATAACATGTTTTAGTTCTTTTTACATATGCTTTTCCTCTCCAAGATCCCTTCTCCATTGAAGAATTTGGGTTTTATTTCATTTTTGTTTTTGTGTGGCAGGGTTTCGGTATGAAATTCAGGTTGGCTTTGAACTCACTTTACAGCCTAGGCTGGCTTGGTCTCTCTCTTTTTTTTTTGAGTGTGGCCAGCTCAGCCCACCTTGGGGGTGGGTGGGGCTGGTTCTGCATGTGGTTCTGGGCATCAAACAGTGGTCCCTGCACTTGCCTAGTTTGCCTAACCAGGTGCTTTAGACCACTGAGCTATCTTGCCAGCCCCTCCTAGGCTGGCTTGGAAGTCACAGCAATCCTCGTGCCTTAGCCTCCCAAGGGCTGGCATTACAGGTGTGCACTGTCTTGCTCCACTGCACTAGATTTTTATATGGAATAAAATATATCCATCCTTTTGAAGGCTCTTTCTTTTGCTGTTTTCTGAAACACTTAACTTCCCAGGAGACATATTGAGGGTTGCTTTTTTAAGATAAAAATAATTAATCTTGCTTCCTGTGAAGTAGCAACTTGTCATAGCTTATTTGGTCTCAAAATTTTGGATAATGAAAGGACTCCAGAAAATTAGTTTCACCCTGTATCATCCATCTCACTTCAGAGAGTTGCCAAGGTAATTACCACAGTATTTTCTATCTGTAGTGCAGTGTTGCAATCTCCTCACACACTGTTGAGATGGTTGCCTATTGCTCCATCCTCTAGGTCGAAGAAATAGAACCATGTAATTGTACAATAGATGGCAAAACTCAGGGAAGCCTTACAGGTGTGTGCTTAAACTGGACAAGGCTATGCCTTGAGACCACTTATGAAACTCAATCGTGTCATCACTAGAAATTCCTTTTAGTTACAGGAGGTACTATTTGTAACATATTAATACTAGTGTCCAAACCAAGGTCAAATTTTATTTTTATTTTAATTTAATTTAATTTATTTATTTATTTATTGGTGGAGCTAGGGATCAAACTCAGGCCCTTGTGCTTGCCAGGCAAGCACATATTCTACTGAGCTATCTTCTCCCCAGCCCCAAAACAATATAATATTTTGCAGGGTTTTGTTTTTTTTTTTTTTTTTTTGGCGGTACCAAGGATTAAGCTCAAGATCCTATGCTTGCCAGGCAAGTGCTTTTTCTAATGAGCCCCCCACCAAAAAAAGGTCAAATTTTAAAAGATTTACAAGTACTAATATAAAAAAAATGATCTCAGAGAAAATATAGGTCCCATCCTAATTAATTAATTATATAATGCAATATTATTTATTAATATAATGGCGTCTTTGTCTTTGTTTTCTTTTTATCATTTGTTGTTCACTTTAGAGATGGAGTCTCACTGTCTTGCCCAGACCAGTTTTGAATTCCAAGATTTCAGCGATCCTCCTATCTCAGCCTCCCAAAAGCTGGGATAACAGGAATGCACCTGGCTAGACTTTTAAAATTTGTTTTATTATAAGGGTCGCCTAGATAGCTCAGTGAACTAAAGCGCCTGCTTAGGCAGAGCGCAGCAGCTGAGGATCGATTCCTGGGGTGCTTGCCGGCCCGCCCCCGAGTGCGCTGAGAGGGTGATTGAGACTGGGCGTGGTGGCGGGGGCCTGTAATCCCAGCCCTTGGAAAGCTGAAAACAGGAGGATCGCTATGAGTCCGATCTACATAGTGAGGCCCTGCAGACCCTGTACCAAACACATAAATAAATAAAATTTGTTTTATTTTCTGATTTTTGTCCTTATAGAACAAGAAGTAGCAATCAAATCTACCCCTGGCAAGTGCAAGGGCCTGAGTTCAATCCCCGGTTCCACCAAAAAAAAAAAAAAAAAGCAATCAAATCTAATCTACCAGAAAATTAGCCACTGCCTGCCAAAACTCCTGAAGTGAGTGTTTCTGAGTGGTAGCTAAAAGAATCAATATGGCATCTCAGTCCTTAATTTACATAGTATTACACATTTATTGATTTTTATTTGCTTTATTCCTCCTCCTTCTTTGGGGTCTCACTGCATTTTCCAGGCTGGCCTCAAACTCTCTATGTAGCCCAGGCTGGCTTTGGCAGGCAGCAGTCCCCCCGCCTCAGCCTCCCTAGTACTGGGATAACAGATGTGTGCGTAGCTATTCATTTTAGTCTTAAAAGTAAAAAATGTAGTACAACATCAATTTAAGAATTTTCTCCTTGGATTCATGTAAACCAGTGATTCTCACTTGAGCTCTTCATTAAAAATATCTGCAGGACAATTTTTTTGTTTGTTTTGGTTTTGGCTTTACTTTGACTTTTGGTACTGGGGTTCAAACTCAGGGACTTGCATTTGCCAGGCAGGCGCTTGTGCCACTGAGCTATCTCCTCAGGCCCTGAGTTTTTTGAAATAAATTGATTTCAGTGTCTTGTTTCTAAACAAATCAGAATTTGTCAAAGTTCAAAGCTGGAACCCAACCTGTGGCATTTTTGTGTTCTCCCAGGTGAATCTAAATGCACAGTTGTAGCTGAGAGCCCATCTTCTAAGCGTATGCATTGTGAGTGATGTGCAGAACATTTTATCCTGAGGCCTTTTGTGTGTGTGTGTGTGTGGCACATGGTCCCCTGCACCTGCCTAAGCTTACCTAAGCAGGCACTTTAGACTGCTGAACCATCTCCCCAGCCCTCTTGAGCCCTTTTATTAATCACAGCTAAGACCATTTAATATCTATCCACAGTGTGATACTTTACCAAATGCCAGGAGCAATCCTGACTCCAGACAATACCAATTCCCAGCTCACCAGAGCTTAAGCCTTCATGCCATTTTCCTGACCAGAAGGCTTCTCTTGATATTCATCAGTACTAGAGACCCTTGCAGTGGACCCCAATCCCCTGCCAGTGGCACAGCACAAAGTGAGTGAAAAAAGGCAGAGACAGAAGGTGAAGTGCTGGTGCAGCAGGAGTGCAGGAGACCAGGCGTTCACAGGGACAAAAGGCTACCAGGCAACCAGAACCTTGGTGCTTATTGACTGCATTTGTGTCAAGGACACTGAGTGAAGAGCAGTGAGTATTTCTTGGAAGAGTAATGGTGACTCGGGTGCTCTAGGAAGGACAAAGCGTTCATGCAAGGACGAGAGGGGTTAGTCAGGAAGCTATAGCCATCGCTGAGTATCAGCTTCAGCTGTTTCTGTCTTGCCCTGTGAGCGCCACAGCAGTCACTCACCCTAGGACTTCCAGCTGTGACCAGAAAAGGGCAGGGAGTTTCCCTTGTCTGATCTGGCTCAAACGGCAGGACAAGGACAGCCTTGGACATTTCTGAGACTCAATTTCTAATTTGTGATCTCCGGCCTGCAGAAGAGAGTGCAGTGTTTCCAATTGTGATTATAGAACACGCACACACACACACACACACACTTGCAGCTTACTTGCACTGAGGACTGTTCAATTGTGTTTTATTCAACTTGTTTATTTGATTCTTAGAATAATCCTATGGGATAGGAACTTTTATTATCTCACTTCGAAAAGAAAACTGAATAACAGAATGTAAATGACTGTCCAGGTCCAGGGCTCCTCCTCGGTCTCTGGGGACACTCTTTGCTGAATAGAATGAGTGAGTGGTATTATTAGTCACTAACTATTTTAAAATTTATTATTTTCTCATTAGATGAATAGTTGTAAGAAAGTGAACTTTTCTATATCTGTATAAAACTGAGGTGTCCTCCACTGATTTAGCTCCTAATCCTACAGTATACAATTAAAATGCATATCTAAATATAGATATTTAAATAACTTAGAGGGCAAATTTTTATTTTTATTTTTTCCATAATTTTATTGAAGAACAAATAGCAACGAGACAGTTTCAAATCAAATTAGTAGGACAGATTCAATAATTAATACAATGCATATTGTTTTCTTAGTGGTTATTAGTTGCACAAGGTGCAGACATGATATTCTATTTGCAAACACTATCAGAGCAGATCCCTCTATTCATTTAATTAAGACAATGTAGCTGTATCCCTATCTTTTTTTTTCAAAGCTGATTTATAGGACAGTTTCAATAATTAATACTTTTTACATTGTTATCTTCCTAGTGGTTATCCATAGTACAAGAGGCAGACAGGATATCCTGTCCAAACTCTGTTAGTGCAAATATTTCTTCTCATAGAATTACACAAAAGTAGCTGCATATTTATCCTACCTGTTCTGTATATACAAATACAGAATGGTCCTTCCTTTGTATCCCCTTTTCTTTGTTTAGTCCTGTCAGAGATGGGTATTCTATTGGCATTCAATTATTATAGGTGCATGAATTCAGCAGAACACTCCAACGCAGTCCAGCAGTCCACAATAGTAGCAGGTTATCCACAGAAGTTGTTGCCTAGAGCCATTCACAGTTCAGCATATTAATATGGCTTTACTTTATATACCTCATTTTTGTACTTTTCTGCTGGATGGTTAAGACCAAGATAAAGCAAGACCTATATAACAAGAAATGTAACTTTTGTATCTGATAAGATCAGTCAAATCCCCTCAGGGTTTATCCTGTAACCCTGTACTGCACTTTGTAGATCCTTTGTCAGTGTCAGCCATGTGGATGAGTCACGGCCATTGCTTGACCAATTTTTTTTTTTTTTTATTTTTATGAGCAGAATAGATTTATTGAGGGAATGGAAGCTCCTGTCCGAGAGAGGGACAGGAGGGGGGTCCCGAGTGGGTAGTACCCTGCTTGACCAATTTTAAAGGGTAAATTTTTAAAAGTCTAACTAAGGGGCCAGGGAGATGGCTCAGCGGAATAAGCGCTTCCCTGAGTTCAATCCCTGGTTCCGCAAAAAAAAAAAAAGCCTAACTAAAAGAGTTAAATAGTATAAGACCATTAAAATACAGTCCAGTAAGCTGGATGTAGTAGTACATGCTGCTACTGAGGCTGAGGCAGGAGGGCTGCTGTGAGTTTAAGGCCAGCTTAGGCTAATAATCAAGTTCAAGTCCATCTTGAGCTACATAGCCCGACACTGTCTCAGAATTTATTTCAATGAATAATTTGTAATAGTATGTAAAATATTATGTTCAAACAA
>PVKA01029662.1:0-28073 GCA_004027165.1 Ctenomys sociabilis
GTACAGGACTACAAGATAAACCCTGAGAAGACTTCAATGACCACATAGGAAATATAAAGTTCATGTGTTGGTATATAAGTTTGGATCTACCTAGGTCTTAACCATCCAGCAGAAAAGCATAAATGTATAAAAATGAAGTATACATCGTGAGCCCATAATATTAAGCTGAGCTGTAAATGGATATGGTCGACAATTTCTTGAATAACTCCCTATGGTTGCAGAATGCTGGACTGTGTTGGATTGTGGTGTCGAGTTCAAGAACCTAAGGTAGTAAAAATAAAACCAAATAAAACTAACACAAAACAGAGTGCCTGAGGTCAGGGATGCTGAAGGAGAAAGCAAGATTCCTCCTAATAGTCACCACCTTTCCCTGACAAAAGGGCTCTCACTCCCTAGGAGACAGTTGTTGAGAATCTCAGCTCTATGGAAAATATGACTTCCTCAGCTTCATGACTTTAATCCCCTTAGACTCCTACATGTTGTTTTATGGATGATTATGATGAATGCTTAAATCAAGTTAAAAGTCCTCACGTTGCCCTTAGTTCCTCCTCAGTGTTCTGCCCCTCCCCTCACACACTCACGTGTCCTGCCACTGTTGCCTCTTTCTGAAGCATTTCTGAAGTTCTCTTTTGTGTCTTTTCTGTTGGACCTGCCTTGAATTCCTGAATCAATCCAAACGTTTGCAGCCAATTCTATCAAGCAAAAGCATTGCCCTGTGTCCTCATCCCCCTTATTCACCAGGTCCAGAACCTTGCATTTCTGTTCTCTGCTAAAATCGAGAATTCTGAAACAGATAACATTTTGAATTGAGTGAGGAGAGCAGCCAGGACAGGAGGATCAAAGATGAGAAAGAGGCCATCCAGTATTGCTTCAGAAAGGGGTAAGAAAAATCAGTGTGCTTGCAATGATTGGGACTAATTCTGAGGCAACTAATGATTATGTCCTTTTTAACAATTTTTTAAATATAAACATTTATTGTGTATTTTGTTCACACTTTAATGCCAAAATAGGCTATTTTAATTAGTTCAAAACTTTCCTGTCAGTTCAGTTTTTCACCAGTAATAGTAGAATCAGTTCAGCTAAAAATCTTCACAGAATATAAGAGAGGAAAAATAAAGCATAATACTTCTACCCAAGGAGTTCCAGAATCACAGGGAAATTCAGTGCACAACTAAATCTCAATGCAAATTGTATAGCAGTCTATCTATCTATCTATCTATCTATCTATCTATCTATCTATCTATCTATCTATCTATCTATCTATCTATCTATCTACCTATCCATCCATCCATCTATCTATAATGAAGCAATGTGCTTATTCATTGGGTGAAGAAAGGAGGTCTGCAGTGTCCCCCAAGAAAGAAAGATTTGAGTGATGTCAGTAGTTGGAAGAACAGACAGCTTCAAGCCCTTGTGCACCCGCAGACACATGGAAGGATGACCAGCATCTTCAGAACTTTTATAAAAGCTTTGGAAAACCACAGCCATTAAAAGCAACCAAGAAACACTGTTATGCAGAGGCCATGGAAAATAGTCAAGTCTTGTTCACATCTGCTGCTTTCTCACCACACCTCCAGCACAAGAACCTTGAGTTTAGTAGGAACATGAGATGGTGCCAGTGCTGTAGAAAGCAAGCTACCCCCTCCTCAGACACCTAGCAAAACCACCCAAGAGCCCGCGGTTCCCCCGTGCCTATACACACAAAAGAACTGAAAGCAATGCCTGAAGTAGCTGCTCACTGCTTCACAGCAGCGTTGTGCACAGTAGTGTAGACTCAGTGTCCATCAGTAGATAATTACAGAAATAAAATATGATCTGTGCACGTAATGACATATTAGCCAGAAGGCTGAACTTCTGACACACGCTGCAACACACGTTAGCTCAGCTAAATGAGTGGACATGAAGGACATGCATGACGTGATTATACTTCTGTGAACACAGAGCAGACAAGTTCTTACCAATGGAAAAGTAGATTCCAAATGATCAGGAGTCCAGGGATGGGGGTGGTGCATGACTGACAAATACTCTGGCATTTCTGTTATCACACACCCATAGTGAACATACTAATGTCTTCGTGATATAAGAATCTGGAAGAGTAATTAAAATATGGAAGGTACAATAGACACTGTGAAAAGGAAAGAAACTGTACAAAGGGAAGGAACAACTGGGATGACTGAAAGGAGGAAGGAAAGAGAGAAGGAAGGAAAATCCATCTGTCTGTCTACCTATCTATCTGTCTGTCTGTCTATCTGTCTATCTGTATATCTGTATATCTATCTATGTACACAGGATAGCTTAGAAAATTAAACTGCTGATTTCTACTGAAATATGATATATTTGAAAGAACAGTTAATACTTACTTTTTTTCCTTTTTAATTTTTTGACCAATTTTGCATGCTTGTGTCTGGTAATCTGAACAACTAATTTGAGGACAACATTATGCAATTTGACAACCATTGGTGGATTCTTATCATCTTGTTTAGTGAAATTCTGTATCATTTGTAATGTTTTTATTATGTTTATTATCTTTTAAAATATATAAATAAATCAACCACAAAAATTTTAAAAAGAAAAATATGATGAAATAACTTTGAAATAGTAGTGGATGACTGCAGAACATCGGGGCTACAATTAATGACCCTGCTCTGTGCAACTAAAATGGTCAATGTGAATTCAAATTGAAATTTAAAATTCTTAATTAAAGTAATATGTAAGTGCAATCCTGATGGATGACTAGGTGTTCAGGAGATAAAAGCTCCAGGCATCCAGGAAAAAGAAATGGGGAGCCAGGGCCTGGAAAGGGGAGAGAGCTAGAGATAACTTAGGAGGCTTTGCTGCACTGGCTGGTGAAGGGCATTAAAATCCCCTGGCATTTGCTCCATGGAATGCCAGATAACTTAAGAGGATAAAAGAAAGTGATACAATAGCCACTATAAATTTTGATAAATCAAGAGATATTTTTCAAGGATGTATCCATTAAGAGACAAAGATCAATAAAGAAATTATTCCAAAAGATTCTTGAGATGTAAACACTTGATAAGATTAGGCAAAGATAAGGAACACTGAAGGTAACATTGAAGGTAAGAAGCAATAGTTACAGTGCAGAAGTGTCTACATTCTGCATAAAATAGATTGTAATGCTATTTTACATTATTAGAAATATACTAATATTAGAAGTATACAACCCTGTATAATTGTATTATTTACATGAAAATACACACTCTCGTATTGCACTGCTGTGTCAGGTGGGACAGAAGTTCCTAAATCTACTTCTCTTTGCATCCTGTCAAGTTCTTTTCCATGTATTTTGCAGTGACAGCTGCTAAAATGAAAGTACATTGGGCAGGAAATATGTTCTGTTATTAGACAATCACTTTTCATTTCTTGAAGTATCCTTTTTAAACTCCCATTTGTGACAGCACCACAATGACACATGTAAAATCCCAAGCAGTAGTTCACAACAGTAAGCCAAAGGCAAACCACTGATTCAACAACAATGTTCTAGTTCAAGTCCATGCTTATGGTATATCTATAGGACATGTGGCAACGCACACATGATATTCGTGCAATTGTCTGTCTTTAGCTATCATGGTGACAAGGGAACAGAACCTTCCATCAAACATTATGAGGGTCTGTGTTTTTTTTTTCTTTTTTTTTTTTTTTTTTTTTGCGGTACCAGGGATTGAACTCAGTACTTTGGGCTTGCCAGGGAAGCACTTATCCTACTGATCCTAGGGCTAATCATTTCTTCACATTGCAATTTGTTGTGTACGTCTCACATAAACTTAGATGTACATTCGTCGGCAATTTTTTTATGTAGAGATATTATACTTATATATGAACATAAACAGATACACTACAAGGAATGTGACATCTAAATGATCAAAAATAATGAAGACTAGCATCAAAAAATCATTTTGTTTGACTTTGTACTTTCATGCTGTGAAATTATTTACACAAAACACACACCTGTCAAATTCCATTAATGTCTTTGATTCTAAGTTTTCTAGCAAAGTACACTTATATTCAGAAAAAAGTACACAGTGGTTGGTGGTTGCTCTTCTTTCTTCCGTTTTTCTCACGTGAACTTCTATGATTAGCCTGAGAACAAATTTTAGAACAAAAATTATTTTTTTTCTTGGTTCTTTCCTTTAAACTACTGGATTTCTCATTTTGTCTCTATACTGCCTTGTCAAGATTCTGGCAGCATCTATTTGACCCTTGATATATTATTCAGCTTATTTCAAAACCAGTATAAATTAAAAGATATTATTAAATAATTTCTTATTTTGATGGAACAGAAAATAAATACTGGACAAGTCAGAGAAGCAGAAATGATATAAATTCACTAGATGTTAAACCAATAATATGGAATATAAACAAGTTTATGTCAACAAATGTGGAAGCTTATGTGAAATGAACAAACTCTTAGAAAGCTACAAATTATGAAAGATCACTTAAGAATAAAACAATGAATATAGCCTAGTGACTGTTAAATAAATTGTATTTTTAGCTTAATGGTGTCCTACAATAAAAGCTCAAAGCCAGGTGGATTAGGAGGCAGTTGTACCAATGGGTTGTGGAAAGAAAAGTACATTTTCTTCAAGAAAATTGAAAAGGGAATAGTTCTCAAATAATTCTATGAAGTTCACATCATTACCCACATAGCAAAATTAGGTGAAAGTGTTATAAGTAAATAGAGTACAATACCCGACATAACCAAAAATCTGAAGTATCTGCACAAAATCGCAGGGAAGCAAAAATAGGTGTATAAGAAGATAACATATTATGAGCAAGTAACATATACCAAACAAAAAAAGGTTGACTTAACTTTTGGGAATTAATCCATGTACTTCCCCATGGAAGGAGACTGAACAGAAAAATATGTTTATTTCTATAAACACAGAAAAAGCATTTGACAAAAAGCCAATATTCATTCTTCGTAAAGTTTCTGCATAAATTAAAAATAGAGTATATTTTAACCTGGAGTAGAGCAACTACACAAAGGTAACGAATGTGATTAGCTTTGCTTACTGGAAGAGTGTAACCAAGAGACTTCAGTTTGAATGATTCTAATCTGTAGCATATTTCATGCATCAAATAAATACAGACAGCCACAGAAACTTTGTCATAACAGGCACAGACTACTAAGAGTGGTATTTAATTTTAATATTTTCATGTACTTAATGCAATGATTGAATAATTATCTCAGATTCACATTTACATCAAAACTTTCATGTATGGAAAAGTATAAAAAAATAGCCTTACAATGGCTGAGGTCTGGAATATGTAAAGACTCTTTTTTTATTTAAAAAAATACAAAATAGTAAGAAAAATAAAAACAATACAGAATTTCATTACACAAAATAATAGAAATTCAACAATAGTTGATATATTGCATAATGTTGTCTTCAATTTAGTTTAGGATACCAGATATAAGCATGTAAAATTGGCAGATCAAAAAAGTCATAAGAAATTAAAAAGAAAAAGAAAAAAAATAAGGATTGACTATTCCTTTCAGCACACCAGCAGAAAGTAGCAGTACAGTTATCCAAGCTATCTTGTAGACGTACATAAATATATCCTTCTCCCTTCTTCCATTCTTTTGTGCTTTTCTTCATCCCAGTTTTCTTTTCCTTTGAACAGACTCTTTCTCCTCCATGGGATCTATTGTATCTTTTAAATTATTTATTCTTTCACAATCTTATGCTAGGGAGACAACACAGTGTTTACACATGTGGGTCTGATTCATTTTACTTATGAGTACAGTCTCTAGTTGTATCCATTTACCTATAAAAGCCTTGATTTTATTGTTTTCCATAGCTGAGGAATACTCTATTATGTAAAATTACCACATCTTTTTTATCCACTCCTCAGGTGACAGGCCTTTGGGTTGTTTCCAAGATTTAGCTATGACAAATTGTGCTGCCATAAACATGGATGCACATATATTGCTGCAGTATGATGCTTTAAGTTCATTTGGAAAAATGCTCAACAGGACAATAGCTGAGTTGAATGTGACCTCTAGCCCTAGTTTTTTGAAGACGCTACACTGATTTCCACAGAGGTTACTCCAGTCTGCACTCCCACCAGCAATGGAGAAGGTTTCCTTTTCCCCAGCATTTGTTATTGGTTGACTTCTTGGTAGCCATTCTTTCTGGGATGAAATGCATTCTTTTCATAGAGAAAGAAAGCAAACAACCAATAAAACAGAAGTGAATACAGACTTAGATTAAGCAGAAGTGGGAAATATTAAAGTAAACTATATTTTTTGTTCATGAAATTTTCAAAATTAAAAAAATTTGACATCCTTTTGGAGAATAATGAGTACATTAAGTACAGTTCAATATGACTGTATAACAGAAACACACTGTTAAGTAAAAAGTGATTCTCAAAAATTATATAATTTTGTTAGTTAAAATACAACAACCATAATATTAATTTTTACTGTTATAACTTTATTTATCTCACATTTTGCAGAAGTCTATGAATGATTTTAAAAAAGCACCTCCTTCCCCCATCATGTTACTCTGACAGCTGTGAAAGTAGGCAATAAGTATGTCAATGGTTTGAGGATTGCAAGGATTTCAGATCAACCAATCACTCACCGAAGAACTTGGTAGCTTTTTGATCTTGTTCTTAACACAATGACAACTCCACCCTGATGGTAACCCTGTCTAGCCAATTCCTCAGAATGCGCTTTGCAAAATCGGTGGTGATTAACAAATTAATTAGCTTTGGCACAGAGGTGAGCTCCCTCGTTAGTGACAACCTGGCAACAATGCACCAAGAATGACAAGTTTCACACTGTAAAAAAGAGATCCAGGTGTCCTTCTGCAGGATTGTATCTGGTGATCAGCATGTGTGACAAGTGACATATTCCTTGATATCTCTTCTTAAGACATCTTTTATCTGTTTCTGTTGGAATTTCCCTTGATTACAAGTTGGTTATTGCCATTTATAGAACCATTTGTACCCAGTCTGCCAAAAAAAAACACAAGACGTTTGGGCTGATGATGCAATAGTTCACAGATACCTATAAAGTTAACAAAAGAAGCTTTTTGGTTCCTACTCGGACAACCTGTGAAAGATTCATGACAAATTTTCTTTTCTCTTCCACAGCCATGCCTGGATTACTTTGCCTCATGATGCTGAATACTCAATTCAATAGCTCTTCAAAGTGTAGTCTGTCTCTGAGCCTGCCCAAGCAGGGCCTGTCTGGTTACAGAATGAAATGCCATCATCTTTTTTGCTGTCTTCATCTTCTAAAGCTTCATCTTTCTCTAGTATTTCATCCTCATTTGATAACTTAATCTACTTCTTTTTCTTCTTTTTATTGCCAGGCATAATCTGAAGGTCATCCTCTGGTTCATCTGGCTCTTGGATGTCACTTTCAATCTTAAGATCTTTTATACTCTCTTGTGCTTCATCAATATCAAATATCTTTTTTTTAATTTTTTCTTCTTTTTCTTTTGATTAAAGAAATTCAAGTCATCTAGATCATCAGAAGCATCTTTCTTTCTACTGTCCTCTTCATTGGCTTCCACGTCTTTGTCTTTAGCTGTTTCTTCCATCCCCTTCCTCATCTAACACAAAAGGCTTCTTCTTCTTTTTCTTCTTGCTCATAGTAGGATCAAAAATAATCTTGTCCCCAGACATGGCTGAAGCTCCCACGGGGTTAGCATGGGTCAGAAGTGAGATGGGTCATTCCCAGCCCAGGCATCAGCACTGCTCCTTCCTATACCACTTGAAGTACCGCACCAGGCTCTTGCATCAGCCTCAATAATGTTATTTAATATGTATGTTACATACAGCAGAACTAAAGAGAACACAGCTAAATTGGTGCTGGTAGCATTTATTCCTTAATGCTGGTGGAGAAAACTCAAGGATGTATCATATTATTCATTTAACCTTTTATATATAAGTATAGCTTTAAAAATAAAGGCCTAATTCTTACACACAGAAAATTTGTCATGTGGAAACAGTGGTTGCTCTGTATCCTAGAAATTATTTATCGTACACTAGAGATAAAGTTTAGCAATTAGGAATGGAGCTTCAGAATGAGACCTTCTAGTAATTAGAGACAAAATGTAAATTTTAGTTTTTCCTTTACTTAATGGAGTGATGAAGTGAATGCATTTGTTCTTATCTTGAAATAAAGTTTTATTCTTTCATTTATATTTGTTCATAAAATAAAACTAAACTTATGTGGACATGTGAACTCTTCCAGACTTAAAAAACCAAATCTGAAAAAAAAATAAAATGAAATAAAATCTGACACTGCTCCACAGAGATTAAAAGGGGTGAAGATACACAGTAAAGTAAATGATACAGTTTCATTCTAAGTCTTAATTCCTAATTACTAAAAGTAAGGTCTCATTATGCAAGCTCCATTCCTAATTGCTAAACTTTATTTCTAGTATATGATAAATAATTTCTAGGATACAGAGAAACCACTGTTTCCACATTTTACACTGAGTACTTCTTATTCCAGTCTTGAGAGTTGCCTTGACAACCAACTCACTGGCTTCCTTTCAACACCCCAATATATCCCAAGTGAATGTCACTCCAAAATTGTTTTGCCCACAATGGTTAAGATTCCTTTTTAATTAAAATTATAACCCCTCACCCTTTTCCAATTATCTTTAGCATATCTCATTTATCTTGAATTATTTATAATAAAACAGATTTTACATAATTGTAAATTGTACAATGAATTAATTTCTTCAAATACGTTTTAAAAATTAACACTACAATATAACATTGTTATACAATACATCAATTTACATACAAATGAGTATTTCTCTTCACTGTATGTTTAACATCTACAAATTTAAAATGTTAGTGAATAAAATAAATCAACTTGACTTCCTTTTGTTTCTAAAACTGTTCTCATTATTTATCAGTGTATACTATTTTTCTGAATTATCTTTATAAATTCCTTGTTTCTTAGACATACACAACTGGTAGGATGAAAATGAAAATAAGTTATATTATTCAAATATAACTTGAAAATATCAACACAGTTTTAACAGAAACAATGATAGTCAAGATGAAATAAAATAATTTATCATTCCTTCTCTGTAGCAAAAGAATCATTTAACAGAGATTTTTGATTCATAAACCAAGCATTGCAGAGTCTGAAGGCTAGACAGGATCTAAAGAAAAAAAAAAATTGTGCAAAGATCACTTTTTTTTGTACCAAGAAGGCATTTCATCTTTTTCCCTTGAGATATCTGTTTAAAAGTTTGTTTAGTCCAGAATTACTCACAAACAGTGGGAGAGTTAATTTATAACCAAATAGATTGCTAAGAAAATTTTTTTAAAGATCCGGATATGTGAACCGCTGCTCTTATCATTAACTACCTTGTGCGGATCAGCAGTGCTGAGCCCAACAGGACATCACCAATGAGAATTTGTGGCGAAGTGAGCAAGTCGGTGAGGAAGGTCACTGAAGGTCACCACGCAGCAGAAGGCTCCACTCTCAATGTGCAGTTCTTTCTGAGTAATTAGGACCTGTAAAATGAATTCTAAGGCTAGGCAGATAGCTCAGCGGACTGAAGCATCTGCTTAGGCAGAAGCAGGGACCAGGGTTTGATCCCGGCATGTCCTGTTGGCCCCGCCCTGCGGGGCATGCTGAGACAGCGATTGCGACTGGGCATGGTGGCCTGCACCTGTAATCCCAGGGCTTGAGAGACTGAAAACAGGAGGAGTCCAATCTAGTAGTGAGACCTAGACCCTGTGCTAAATACATAAAAAATAAAATAAAATAAATTCTGTGACTAGCATTTGAATTCCATTTTCTTTCAGTTATACCAACTTCTACCAAAATATCTATGCAAAAGAATAGTATAAACCAAAAATAGGAAAGGAAAACATTTTTCCAATTCAGCATCAGTATGGTAATGAAATTACCTAGAAAATAACGAAAGTGGACATGTAAATGCATTTAAAGCTATCTGCTATAAGGAATAATATAACCTGCTGTCCAGTGGGGCAGCAACATAAAAGAAAATATGCAAGGGCTGAGGAAAGGTCATATTTAAATACTTTCTAATTAAAAATGAAATATAAACTTCAGGGAAGACACCTAAAGAGATACAAAACCATCATTTACCAAACAGAAGGTAATTTTAAAAAGTAAAACATTAAAATAGTGTGTATATCATCACAGATTAAGAACTGAGTTAGATTTCTCCACTCTAGTTGTTTTATATAATCTTCAAAATATCCATGAAGTGTAGAGCTTAATACCTTAGTTATAAGTAATGGAACTGGGTTTGAGGAAGTTTTTCACCCAAAGTGTTTTTTGTCATTGAAGAGCAGATTCTCAATTTAGTTCTGATTAATTCAATCTTGAAATAATATAAATTTAAAAGTTTAATTGGAAAAAGAAGTTGACACCGACAAACCTTATATGTAGAGGAGATGATTGTCTCTTGTTTGGATGCTAAGGAACAGATTATTGTGCAGTATCTTTCATTTGTCTTTTTCACTTTTGTTCATGAAATTAAGAATAGAACAAAGAAACAAGAACAAATAGGACTGAAAGTTACAATTGGAAAACAGAAAGGAATTCGTTTGAGCCTAATATTCATTCACTTAGTAATGCATTCAAAATATGTGTGAAGGGGCCAACCAAATAGCTCAGTGGATAAAAGCATCTGTGAGCAGGTGCAGGGGCCAAGGGTTCGATCCTCAGCCTGCCGTGCCAGCCCCACCTCTGGGCACACTGAGAGGGCAATTGAGACTGGGCATGGTAGTGCACCTGTAATCCCAGGTGCTTGGGAAGCTGTAAACAGGAGAATCACTAAAAGTATGATTTAGTAGTGAGACCCTGAACACCCTGTAGACCCTTCCCTAAAATACAGAAAGAAAGAAAATATATGTGCATAATGGTGAATAGAAGTTTGGATTGTGTTGATTCTAAGACTGAAGTATTCTTTGGAAGCAATAAAAATCAAGGGTTTATTTTAATGAAAAAGGATGCCAAGTTTTGAATGGCTTGTTAAAGACCCCAAAACAGAACAACATATCCAATATGTTGTTCAAATAAGATATATGTATAGAAATAGTTTGTCAACTGCAACAGTCTTGCTCAGTAGGAACAAATTAGACAAATTAGCACTTTGCAAAGTAGGAATCGTAGTGATTTTCCTGTTTACAGCCTTCCAAGTGCTGCATGGAGTAAGGCCCCAAACTCTTGTTCAAGACCATTGTGTAAACCATGCTCTGCATTGAAAGAGAGGTAGAGAGAGTAGTTCCTATTGGAGCTCAGAGTCACTTCATTAAAATATAGATATTTGATTTTAAAAAGAAAATGAAGACTTTTTTAATAGCAAAGAAAAATAAATACAAACAATAGACAGAACACTTAGTAAACCTAGTAAGTTCAGATAAAAGTGTTCACTTCATCAAAATAATTCAAGAAAAGTTGATAGATGATAGACAGATACAAAGGCAGAGAGAGAGAGAGAAAGAGAGAGACTGGATGGTAGACAAAGGGTGTGATCCAACTAGTTAAACTTGAATTCTACATTCACACTGTCTGAACAGCTCTGTCTGGAGCCACTGCTCCATAGACAAAAATCCTAGAGGGCAATGAATAGGAGGATGAACACAGATATGCACCTAAATCCCATTCTATGAAAAACAGCTTTAGTAGGGAAAGAAGCAACAACTCAGTGCACAATAATGTCAACAGGGGCCAGGGAGAAGGCTCAGCAGAATAAGGGCTTGCCAAGGCAAGCACAAGTGCCTGAGTTCAATCCCCGGTTCCACCAAAAAAAAAAAAAAAAAAAAAAACTGATGCTAACAAATGAATACACATTTAAAACAGAAATGAACATTAGATCTTGTGGTGAAGAATAGAAAATTTTACTAATGGAATGAGAGGGAGAGATCTACATTAATGAATTCTTCACACAAACTCACCCGAAGACAGTTCCCTTAACCAGAAATTTCAAAAGTTAGTCATTTGTAACCTATAGAAATCAGGGTAAATCAGTTCTAACACATACAGTATTGCAACAATTGTCATGGTTTATACATTGTGTCAGCTTAGAAGCTTACCTGGGTGACTCAGCAACTCCTCACCCTAGGACATGGAGTCCCAGACCCTAAGGTGTGGAGCCCCTCCCCTATGGTGTGAAGGCCCCACCCCTAAAACATGGAGGCCCCGCCCCTAGGATGGGAAGGTCCCACCTCAGAGTGACTCAGCCCTTAAAGGGTATTCCTTGGAAGAGCTCCGGCGCCAGCGGAGTATGGACTGAAACCTCCATTAACCATGAGCCAAATAAACCTTTCCTTACTTCATCTGGGATATGGGGCATTTGTCCCAGTAACAAGAGAAGAGTAATTCAGACAACGGTTTTAGGAAGAAACTTTAGGATGTCCTTGAAGCTTAAATTATTTCTGTGTGACAGAAAGTTAGTGAGATGGCTAAAGGTGAGGTTTGGGAAAGTTAAAAATGTCCAGATTTTCAGACCTTTGTAACTGAAAGAGAAAAGAAACCATAAGGCCAATGATTGAGTGACCTGTCTAAAGTCAAATCAGACATAAACGGTAGTTCAGATCCCCTGCCACTGTCAAGAGCTACTTATTTCCTATAATTTATGGTTCTAAAACAATCCTGTTACTTAGAAAGTCCTTTCCTGTCCGCCTTTACTCACACTTCTCGTAGCCACCAACTGACCTGCTTCTTGTCCATAAGGTCAGTTTCCTGCCCTGACCATTGTATAAATTGAAACGTTAACTTCTGTCCTTGTTCCTTCCACGTGAAATGTATTTCTGAAGTCAATAGAAGTCCTTCCCTAAATCAGTACTTTGCTTAAAAAAAAACTGATGTGTAATTCTCCATTTTATAAATATAACAAAATTTTTCAAACCCAGTTTCCCATTATAGACATGTGGATTGTTTCTAGTTTAAAAACAGCTGTGTGTCTGCATTTACCATGCATAAAGCTGATTTTTAAAAAAAACAAAAACTTGTGAACAGTCCTTATCTGGGCATATACTTTCAGGGCTCTTGCTTGAATAACTAAATGCATAATTACTAAATAACAGAACAGATTGATATTTAATCCCATGAGAATCTAGGAGCTAATTTTCCCAATTGGTCATACAATCTTACACTCTTCCTGTCTGTGTATTAGAAATGTAGTTGTTTCTGTCTTAGTTACTCTTCTCTCATTGCTGGGACAAATACCCAACACCCAAAATGAAGGAAGGAAAGGTTTATTTAGCTCACAGTTACTGGAGATTTCAGTCCATATTTAGCTGGCTCCAAGGCAGAGGAGTGCATGGCAGAGAGCAGCAGTTGACTGAGGCTGAACTGCAACAAGGACAACAAAAGCACAATTGCTAAAGAAAGTCTGTCTCTCTGTCTCTTATATTCCATTCAGGCCTTCTGCCCCAGGCTGGGGAAAGTGCTCACACCCATAATCCCAGCAGCACTAAAACCCATAATCCCAGCCTTGGATCACACATAATCCCAGTGGATCATGAGTTAATCACAAACTCTAGAAGTCCTCACCCCATGACTACATGAGGCTTTCGGGGGCCAACCAGACACAAACCATAACAGTTTCCAATTATTGTCAATATTTGCTGTTATAAGCTGTTAGGAATTTTAGCCATCACTGCAAATTATTTCCATATCCAAGGTACCTCAATGGGTTGATCCATCTCTTTGTGTTAGCTGATACCACAACAGTGAGGGGGATTACATTATAAAGTGAAAAGGTGCCCTTTGGATCAGGGTTTTAAAGGTTTCTACTCATGAATAACTGACCAGGTGGCTGTGGACATGTGACAAGCAGATGGCCAATCATGGCATGCACACAGTGGGGCAACACTGCTCCCCTCATGGCCATGAAAATAGAAGAGAAGAAAAGGAGAGGGGTCTAGGTTTCCATTGTCCCTTGGTCTCCATTACTTTAAAGAACTTGCCTAAGCCCCAGTACCTAAAGGCTCTACCAAAATGTCATCCTGGGGACCAACGCTCTAACATACGGGCCTTTGAGCACTGCTTAAAATTCAGACTGCAGCACAACTCATCAAAATCTAATCTCTGTGGTTGTAAGGTCTTAATTAATCTTTTTTAGTGTCTTGGCACAGTGAGGGTCTCCTTGTCAATTGGATTATTTATTTCCTGGTCTTTAAGCTTTTTATAAAGGTGTCTTTAAGTCTAATTTGCTAAGTGTGTGGATGTGGTACTGTGTACATTGTGTTCAAAGAAGTCATTTGCAACATACATAATAATTTTAAAGTGTCCTTCAAAGAAATTGTTTTAAATTTAGCATTAAGGTCAAATCTATTGAGTTGAATTTTTCATACTATAACATGACATATGAAATATATGTTAGCATAACATGCTTTAATGGCCAGAATATTTTTCCACATTTTGTGTCTGTCCAGTTTATTTAATCAATCTTTTATGTCTCTATGTAAATAAAATGTAAGACACAAAGGTAAAGTTTCACTTCCACACTATCAGATCTTTGTATTAGTATTTTAAAATATTTTGTATCTACATTTATAATAAACTTAATACAATATTTTAAACTAGTCAATTGCTACATATATATATATATATATATATATATATATATATATATCCCTGTGAGTACCACTTATGGTGTTTTCTTTATTCCTTCCTGCAGATTTGGCAACATTTTCCTTAAGCCTGAAAAATCTTTCAGCATGTTTGTAATGCAAATCAGAAACACAAGTTTTCTCAGCTTTCATTTTTGCTTTCACTTTTGAAGTAAACTTTTACTGAGTATACAAAGCTGAACTAAGGGGTTTTATTTTTTTTTATCACTATTAGAAGTCCTTTTACTTTGGGTCTGCACTGTTTCTGATGTGTTTTTGTTTTGACAGTGTGCTTGATTATATTTGAAGTATATTTTAATAAATACAGCGCTCTAGGCAGGCAGCTGTGTTAGACCTCTATGCAGTCTCCAGTCACTACTGTTTATGAGCTAGAAAAGAATGATCTTACAGTTTAAAAAGTCAGAAGTTTGACACAGGCCTGACTAGGCTAAAAGCATGGCATTGCTGGGCCTCCAGACCACTCTGTAGCCCCTGAGAGGGATTCCTCTGTGGGTTCTTCTACTTCTCAGACCGGCCTGCACTTCTTGCCAAGGGTCATCCTTCACTCCTTCTTCAAAGCCAGAGATCTTAGCCAACATCCTTTCTGCATCAGATCAGCCTGGTCTTCCTTTTGGCTTCCCTCTTACGTTTCTGGGTCCTTCCTTACCTTTTGTTCTAGCTCTGTTTTACTCTCTTGTTATTTGGACCTACCTAGATCATACCCAAGATAATTTTTCTGTTTTAATGTTAGTGAATGATCAACATTACTGCCATCTGCTACATCTATTTACTCTGTCATATAACCTAACACATTCACAAATGACGGGAGTTACAACACAAATCTGTCTGTAGAGCATATTCTTTCTACTTTGTGTAAGATTTGTCAAGTCTTACTGCTCCCAGTTTGAGTGAAGTGTAGACTTTAACTGTCATTCATCTCCCTGTACCCTATCCAATTCAATTGCTGCAAATATTTTCTACATACATTAAAACCACATTGTGCAGTATGATTTTTTTTTTTTTACTTAAGCCACCACACAGAATTCAGAATACTCAAAAGAAAAACATCTTCCAATAGGAGCCTGTTTGCCCCTCTGGTGTTCCTTCTTCATGATACCTCATGGCTCCTACTTGCTGTGATTTACTTTCTGTTCCTCTGACTTCTGCTCCCCTTCTCCTGGTACCAAAAGTTCTGGGTATTCATCTAACTGAAATTGCCTTTATTTGCTTTCCATTATTGAAGGACAACTTCACTGATTACACAGCCACAGACTGAGAGTCCCTTGCCCTCTAAAACACTAAACTCTTCTCATATACAGCCCAATGTCATCTCTGAAAGTAAGGAACTATTTATTTAACCCAGAAAATATCACAAGAGCTTATAAATCAAAAGATTCGAATATTCACATTGGCTTCAAAAGCATCGTGAAACTTCCGAGGCCTCCCAGGGCTGTGCAGCTACAGAACTGGGCTTCGGACACTGCCCCATCACCAGAGAGATGCACACCACTGCATGATGAGCGTGGAGCTCAAATGTGGGCCCAGGCCCGACACTGTGGCTGCACACAGAGTCGGTGCTCCATTCCCACTGCACATGCTTCAAAATGTACTGATTATCACTGTGTTAAACATGTCGATGAAGAGCCTTTGGCTGTTCCATACATTTGACTGGACAGAGCATGCGAGATCTCATGGCATCTACAGAACCCACAGCCACACTGGCCCATGCATGGGTTCCTTGGGCACTGCAAGACTGTCTTCTCGGAAAAGTTTATTGTTCCCTAATGGAAAGGAGACACTGTATATAAGAAACAGATATCCCAGGAGAGGCTCATTAAGCTGAAATTTATGGTCTTGGAATTACTTTATGAGGGAATAAAGGTATTAAAACAAAAATAACAAAAACAAATCATAGAACTTCCTTCTGGCTATCACTGTTATAAGAAACCTGCTGTATTTGAATTGTTATTTCTTGTAGGTTTGTATAGTACTCGTGTTTACTTTAAATTCTTCTTAAACTTTAGTTTTCAGAAGATTGATTCAGGGCCAGGGAGATAGCTCAGCAGTTTACGTGCCTTTCTGGCAAGTGCAAGGACCAGGGAAACCAGGTGTAGTGGCACATGCTTACAATCCCAGCACTTGGGAGTCTGCGACAGTGGGATCACTAGGAGTCCAAGCTGCATAGTGAGACCTTGAACCAAGTACATAAATTCAAAAATTAAAAGAACATATTGATCCTGATATGTGGCTGTAAATTTCTTTGGCCTTATTATGCTGTTGGATTGTAATTAGCTTCTTTGGATGTAAGGATGATTTGGCTGTGGCCTCTGTCACCCCCTTGATCACCAGGGTTCATTCAGCTGACCTGGCTGGCTAGGTGGGTGTACCCTTCCTCCTTCAACACTCTGTGTGCATCCCTCCTGAAGCCATATGCTTGGTTGAAGATGACAACCACCCAATAGAGGAGGGCCTTCCCCTGGCCAAGGGTACAGGAGTAGCTACGCTCCCCTGCTAGAACCTCCAAACAAGCTCTCATGGTCTATCATTAGATTCTTTAAGCTGTAAATTTACACCATTTAGCAAATTTTAACGATTTCATATTTTCTTAGATTCACTCTTTTCTCTCTTTTGGAATGTAATATAATACAGTTATAATTTTCTTTTTCTTTCTACCTTTTTTTACTTTTTCTGTTTTTTTTTTCTTCTTTGCTCCCACTTGTGCCTGACTGTACTAATTTATCCTCTTCATCTATTTTCTCTCAGATGTTCACATTGGGAACTTCTACTACTCCGTCTTCCAATTCATTGATCTTCTCTTCTACTTTCATTTTCCTATTGACCTGAGTTTGCTTTTAATATTACAGTTACTGTGCTTCTCAGTTTTACAACTTGGAATGTGACCCTGTGCTTTCTATGTCTCTATAACAGTGTTTTATTTCTTCCTGGGACTCCCCATCTTTTATTTTTCCTAACATGTAAGTGTTCCTTGAAATATGTTTATCAAAACTGTTTTACAACCTCTGTCAGAAACCTTTGTCTACTATCTGTGTCACCTCTGTGTGGACATCTATGCCACATTATAACGGTGACAAAGATACACACAGTATAACCATGGATCTATACCCATAGGCTGATCTCATGTGGCAAGAAGAGTTCTTTGAAATGTGTGTAAGTTATGGATATCGAAGTGGGAGTTTATTACATGCCACCACATGAATCCTTATACAAGGCCAGCACGTGGATGTGGAACAGGAGAAGGCAACGTATGGCCACAGAGGCATGGGATCTGTAATCCATTCAGAGGCAAAATTCGGGCTCAGCAACTGGTGTCTGACAATCCTTGGGAAGGAGGTTGCTTCTGATGGGATCATTAACAGGAGTTCAAGCAATCACTAGGGATCGATTCCACATTCCTCCTAGAGGGCTTGCTCCATTCCTGCTCCCATTGATGTCCTGAGGGTAAAAAACAAAAAACATAAACCAAAAAGATTCTTACAAAAAAGAAACAAAGAATCATAACACAAAACTTTCCTTTCAGTGAACTGCAACAAACTAGTAGTATCAAGGAAACAAGCTTTGGGGACAATTGTCATCTATTTTCGTGGTTTCAACACTTATTCGACTCCATCTGTGAACTGAGGGGAGCAGGCTGCGAGAGCCCTCCTTACAGCTGATGGAGCCGAGAGTTCTGGATGGCGTACAGTACCCTGCGGGGTGGGGTTTACCTGATTCTGTCCACACCTTCACAGCCACGCTCCGTGATGCATGGCTTTCTCACCATGGACTGATTCTTCTTTCATGGTTTCTATTTGAATTTCATTTCTTTTTCCTTATGAGAATTCTCTACTTTCTCACACTACTCTTACATAACTTCATAAGCCAAGACATTGTAATGAAAAATAATGACTTTCCTGGATTTGGCTATAAACAGCCTCTCGTAGACTTAGGGATTCACACACCTATGCAGAGACCCAGGAGAGCTAAGGAAGGAAGCACAAATGGTCAAGAAAGCTGGCATAAAGGCAAAAAATAAACAGGGAGATCGCGGGCCAGAGGCACTAAGCAGGGGTGGTGGGGTGCACCTCCAAGGACTGTGCGCAAGCATGCCAGGAGTGCAGGCCCACTTTTGGGGTGGTCTGTGTGGAGGCCCAAAGGGCCACACATAGGCCCTGCATCCATGCAAGCAACCTGCTGGAAGGGACGCTCTGCTGTTTATGGAGTCAGCTCCCACACAGCTCCTCTAAACACAGGCTCTAATCGCTCTGTGGGCAGCAGGGTTCTGGGAAATGTGGCTCTACCCTTAGCTCACCTCGCCAAGTACGGCTGAGCCGACAGCAAGATCGAGCCCTAGAATTTAAAATGAAGTACGTACAGGTTATCTTTGCAGCAGTTTTCAGATTTTCTTTTTTCTCTAAAGGCTTCCTGAAAGCATATTTTTAGAGTCTGTAGCTTCAGGAAAAGCTATCATGTAATTTTAGAAACAATGTTGCTTGCATGTCTGTTTCTAGGGTTAAGGTTGGAGTTCACTGTTAAAATCAGTTTTAATGCTATCAGCTTGATTTTCTCTTCTTTCGCTCCTCCTTCTTCCTCTCCTCCGGCTCCCTCCCGAGCCTTGTCTCACGTGTCCTCTGTCCATCTTAGGGTTTCATCCAGTGGTCATGACTTAGTATGTTCTAGTGTCTGACATTTCTGTATTATTCAAAGGAGTTAAAAGTTTAAATTAATATCTATATGCATGCATTAATGCACATATAAATATAAATATGTTGCAAGTTTAAATTAGAATATTACATATGCATAATGTATAAGTGTACATATAAATGTTATATACCTCATATGCTTTATAAAAACATAATTATCACATGCTTTAGATCTCTGCGTCTTGTTTTCTCTGAATTGCTACATAAGTCAGCGATTGCTGATCTATATCATTCACTACAATGGTCTTTATATAGCATGACATGAACAGATTACAAAGTACTCAGACACAGTCTTCCTGCAAAATATCCAGTTATTTGCTTTTTGTTTTGCCATTAACAATAGTACAAAGATATCAACAGCCAGGTATATATGTTGATATGTGACTATGTTTTCATTTCTAGGAGTAGGTTCCCAAGAATGATATTCAAAGAATGTAGACCTGAAATTATGAGACAAACCATCAGATGACTTTTTAAATACTGTACAAATCTTCTATGTTTGGAAATATTCTTATTCTTATATACCTGCTAGGTGAAATTATCACTTACTTTTTTCATTTCACCAGTCAAATAAATAACTTAAATGTCCAAAAAGTTAATATAATGATCTTTTTTCTAATTGGTTTTTGAAAAATAGGTCTTTTTCATTGTTAATGTAGATTTTCTCTTCCAGCAGTATTCATTTCAAAAATGTTTGCTTGTTTGAAGTTAGCACATCAGAAAATTGTTTATTTATGCTGCATTAAATTGTTTGAATTGTCCCTCAAAAGCTTGTATGTTGGAGACTAACCCAGCTCCTCCAGGTGTGACCCTGTTTTGAAATAACCTTGTTGCAGACATTACAGTTAATAGGTCATATTTTAGTGGGCTTGATCCTCAGCCAGAATGACTTATGTTTTTGTAGAATAATATAGAAAGTGATAAATATGTGCACAGAAAGAACACCATGTCTTTGTGAAGACACACACCAGGGTGAGACACATAGTACCCAAGCGATACAGGACGGGAAGTCACCAGTGTTGGGAGAAGCCTGAAGTTGATTCTTCCTGCACCCCTAGAAGAAACCAACTTGTAAACATCTCACTGACCTACTTTTAGCCTTCAAATGTAGAACTACATTTCAAATATTTAAGCTGTCCAATCTGCAGCACTTTGTTATGGCAAACTAATACAAGTAACTAAAAGAAAGTAACTAAAAGTTGTTCCCCAGTACTGCGAAAATAAATGAGAAAGTTGTACTGTCTTTCAGATGAAGTTACATGTTGCATAATCATATTTCCTCCCTAGAACGGAAATACTTTGCCCACCAGTATGTTGGCCCAGAAATACCATTAGGTGTGACATGGCTGTTGATAGCAAAGCTACCATCATGTTTTAAGACTGACATATGAGATGCAATCAAACAGCATAGCAAGTTTACGCTTTGAAAACTGATTATAATAAAAGATGCATTCTCCTTAAGCCGTCAAAACAGAGCCTGTCACTTAGAACACACTTTTGCTGGTTCTGAAGCATGTCTGGAAGGCTTTCTGGGCATCTGTAGTTGCTGCATCAAGGCTGCCTCGACATCCTGAATAAATTCAAAACGTTTATCTGCTATGCTTACTTTTGGCTTTGGAGATCTGCTTTGCTCAGATCTGGTGAACAAAGTAAGTGAAGACCCACTGTGAGCTTCGCACCACCCACCTTTGTTCGGGTAGAATCCAGGAGCGCCACACACCAGAATTTTGCTCCACTTCCTAAAGATGCCAACAGAAGAAGAATCCAGAGCTGCTGCAGAAAGTGAAATGGACAGCGGCCACATGCGGCCAAAAGGAGGGGGGCTGCTCCAAGCAGGGCTGATGGCCAAGTGTCCTTCACTACAAGTTGTTTAGTTCCATTATTCACCATATATTGTAATCACTCCTTGTATTTTATGTTGTTATTAACAGTTTTAGTGTAATCACGAGTGAACAGATGAAATGATTCCAAACAACTAAGAATATTCCCAAAGAGATTATAATTGTTGTATTAACTTCATATATTAATATTTGGAGAAAAATTAATCTTCTTATGAGCTTAAGTCTTTCAACTCATAACAAATTTTGTCATTATTTTTTCAAATATTTTTGTGATGTTATATCTAGCCAAATCCATAGTTTCTATAATATGTAAGTTAAGTATGCTTTAATTTTATTTTATTCACACAGATGTTATTTGCTATCAATTTTATATTACTTTTAATATTTGAACTTCTTTGTAAATATAAGATTCAGTGACATTGAGATCATTCGTGTCGTGTGTCATGCACACAAATATCCGATAATTTTATCACACCAGAAGGAAATCCTATTTTCTTACCCCTTAACTATAATTCAAATGTTTGCTTTGGCTTGGATTTGATTATTCTGAGTATTTCTTATCTGATTTCACAAATGGAATCATAACATATGTAGTATGTATGTATTGATTTACTTGGTACTGCGTCTCTGTACAGCTCAGACTTGTAGTAATCCTTCCTATTTTCAGCCTCCCTAGCACTAGGATTATTGGCATTCACCATCACTCCCGGTCTCAGTGACCAGTACAGCATACCCAGGGGCGGGGCCGGCACTGCATGTGGTGCTGGGATTGAACCCTGTCTCTTCACTTACCTAAGCAGACACTTAGACCACCAAGCTATCTCCCTAGATTCCCATCTGTAGCTTTTTATGTGTAGTTTCTTTCACACTGCATGTTTTCAAAACCCACTTACTCATCCAAGTCACTGTTTTGTGTATAAAGAGAAACTTCACCTAGTCAACATCTTTGCAAAAGAACTTTCTGATGAGCAAAATTTCAAAAGTGTTTAACTCTTTTATTTTAGAGTAAGAACCAGATATTTTCTTTGTCTAACTAAAAGGACCACTGTAGCTGTTTGTAGCCTCAAAAAAGTGAATTATGTAGTTACTTCTGCCAAAAAATTTTCAGACCATTTTCTTCTCTTTTTTCACTCCATCTCATATCCCCAGTACTAGGAATTAAACCCAGGACCTGTACACTGAGCTATGTCCTCAGACCTTCTTTTGTTTTGTTTTATTTTTCATGTTAGAATACCACTAGCTTGATAAATTGCCCTAGTTTGCTTGAAACTTGCAGTTTTCTTATCTCACTTTCTGAAAAGATAAAGTTATAGGCACAGCTGCCCAGGGTATTTTCTTATATTTTTCAAATTGTGTCTAAGGTTTTTTACAAAGGGATAGAGGTTCCTGCTATTATGGTTGGTTTTATACATCAATTTCAATGGGTGCGGAATGTCCACATGTTTAATTAAATTTGATCCCGAGTATCTCTTTAAGGTGTTTCTAGGTGAGACTAACATTAGGGTTTATATACCGCCCTCATGAATGTGGATCAGGCTTATCGAATTAGGTAAAGACTTGAACAGAACAGAAAAACAGAGTAAGACAGAACTTCGCTTGGCAGGCCTATTGATCTGGGGTGCGAGACCTTCCCTGTCTTCACCCTAGGACCTGTACCCTTGGCTCTCGTGGCTCTCAGATTGGATTGCTTGGGCTATAGCTGCCCCTGGGCCATCCTTGGCCCCACATATGCTGGCTGCTGTAACTTCAGCTCCTCAATTACACAGATGATTTCTTCTGTTAAATCTTCTTTGTCCCTTTCTGTCTCTCTCTGTCTCTATCTCTGTCTCTGTCTCTATTTCTCTGTCTGTCTGTCTGTCTGTCTGTCTCTCTCTATCTCTCTCTCTCTCTGTTTCTCTTTATCTCTCTCTAATATGTATACATATATGTGTTTATGAGATTATTGTGTGTGTGTGATTTTTATTTCTCGGGAGAATCTTGACCAATGTCTGTTTTCATTTGTTAGTAAATGCAGTATCACTATTGAATAGCTCTCATATCTATGCATTAACAATAATATCTATTCTATTTATGTTTCAAGAGAAGGCCATCTATTCTGACATTTTACTCTCTCCAGAGTATAAAGTGATTTAGAGCCAAAAGATTAATTACTTGATACACTAAATCACTCTCCTCCCAACATAAAATATTATCAACATTGTATTAGCTAAAATGTGTCTCATATATCAGATTAAAATTAGACACACCTGCCAGGGAGATAGTTCAGTTGTATAAGCACCTGCCTGTCAATCATAAGTTTGTGAGTTCAATCCCTGGTACAAAAAAAAAAGAAAAAAAGACATACCTTATTTCCATGTGACTGAACTTTGAACTCTTCAGTATTCAATCTTCATAAATAATCAAGAGGCCCTCTTAAAATGATCAGAATACAAAGCTGAAATGCTAAAGTAGGTATAAAATGAAAACTTCCTTATATCAAAACAGATCAAAGATATTGACCACATGTAACTATTCTCTGACCCAGCAATGTATACAGACTCATGTTGAATTCCCCAGACAAGAGGGCTATGAAGCTGGGGTGACAGTAGTGTCAGGGCCAGTGCCTCAGCAGTGAGACACAATACTGGGCTTTATTGTTACCTAAAGAGTCAAAGGCAGCAGCTGTAGAAATATGCTCCACTGAGCACCAGTCACCATACTCAGAAAGCGGTGGCTTCCACTGGGCAGCAGAGATTTCTCAGGACACGTACGTGTCTTCAAGGTCAACTGGGTAGGAAGATTTGCAGCATTACCTTGATTCCCAGAAGACTAACTAGCAAATCATCCTGGAGATATGCCTGAGGGAGGGGACAGTTTTAAGGACACCCGAGTGAAAAGCTGAAGTGTGCTCACATGTGATTGTTGTTAGCACCTCTCTGTACCCAGGCTGCAGGGGGCTCAGGTGTCCACAGAAGTGTCTTTCCCTGGCCCCTGCATCCTCCTCAGAGCTGATCAGTGCTGCCTGACTGACAGGGCAAATTGTTATTTTCAGGAGTGAGAAGATGTAATAAGAGCCCTTTCACTGCACACCTCCTGGACATAGAATTGCTTTCAAATCTGATATGGTGATTTAAATTATATCAACATCAACTCTTTGCTTTTTAAAAAGGAATTTTCTATAACAAATTCAAACACTGGCTTTTGTACAGAATTCTTTGAAATATAAATTAATTTTGAATAAATCAAACTGTACCGTATGATGAAGCATTTCCTCTTAAATTTCATGAAAGATTAAGCCATCTGTAAAGAAATGTGGATGGATTCACAGGAACAGCCTGCATTTAGATGTTGGGAAACAGCAAGAGAAATGGTCTCATGTTCTTGTTTTCATGTGTATGTGGGTAAGGGTAAGAGTAAAGACCACCAAATCTGAACTCTGATACGGCATTTCAAAAAACAATCTAGAGACAGTATATTTCATAGATTAATTAATTTTTCCTTTCACGATGTATAGATAAAATGTGGTAGACTTTACTGGCTTACCTCCTCCAATATCAGGGTAAAAAACAATGTTTTGAAAAATTCATGTAATCAACCTGACATTAGCGAGAATGAAATTATATCCTTTTCATGTCAAATTTTAGAAATAACATGCAGTGGCACATACATTACTCTCTGTGCTACTCAGACTTCTGTTGTTACACAGAACAGAACTAGTACACTGGATACGTAGTTACAAGAAAGAATTCATTATGGCCTTACTTGTTCAGCCACTGGACAGTGCTCAAGTGGCCTTGAGCTGGAGAGGTGAAAGGCCAGGAGCTTCTGGGTTTCCATCCAGAGCCAGAATAGTGGTGCTGCCTTGTCTAAGGCAAAGATCCAGAGGCTCCTTGGGGAAGGCTGCCACGAGTCCACACAGAAAGGCCAAGGGATCAGGAGTCTGAAGTGGGGGGAAGATGGCAGCATTCAGCTTGCGCAAGTGCACATGAGCAAGTGTGCTCCATTCTGCTCTTTTCAGTGCAGCAACCTTCTGGTTCAACCACCTACATTTCTGGCAGGTCTGCAGATCCATGCCTTTCCTCTCTGGAAACACCTCACAGACAAATGGAGAGGTGTGTTCTACAAGTCTTCTAGGCATCCTTTATCCCAGAAAATTTGATAAATGTAAACCTTGAATTTATATCCAGTGCCAGAACTTTGAAAACACAGTTGATAAATGTAAAAATATGCACTTAGAGTTTGCACATCAAGTTTGCATGTATTATTATTTTTTAACCACAAGGTATGAACAGTAAAGCTGTATTAATATGCTGAGCTGTAAAAGGCTCAAGTCAACAACTTCTGACAATTGCCACTTGTGCTGGTAACTCACTACTAGTACTGGACTATATTGGGTCATTTTGTCGAATTCCTAAAGTCTTTGGACTGGCATCAAGTAAGAAAAGGTCCATTAAAGGCATCTCCAAATACAACTTCTCTAACTGCATGAATTACTATTTCAAGCACAAACCAGCAGTGATAACACCGACTCATCACAGCAATTAATATTTTGTTTCAAAGTTTGGGGGAATTTACAGGTTTAAAATAATTTATAATATCCTTTTCTCCCCCTTTCTCACCTCTCAAATCTACATCAGGTGATGAGATAGTAGTTAACCTCTGCTTACACGGGTACAGGAAATGGCTTTCCAAGAATTGTTCTAATAGTCCTGAGGAATTGTCTTGATGGTGAACCGAGCATGCTTTTCTTCCTTGAGATTATTATTTTTAATGAACTTATGTATTCCTTCTCCTAAAAATATTAGAGATACTAAAGCCTAATTTTAAACTTTAATACTATATACAAAAAAGAACCCTGAAATTCTCCTTCTTAATCAATCATTTCATAAACACTTAACTTTAAGTCCTCTGAAGTGTGCAAGCCCACCAGCTGGCACACCTGCACTTGCCCAATCACATTTTCCACTGCAGGTGTGATTTGCACAATTTCAATGAAATATAGATGACACACGCCTTGAAAAAGCAAATGAAATGCAGGGAAACAAAAGTGCTCTAGAGATTTACAGAGCCATAGCATAAACATTCACCAAACAAACTAAATAGATTTAGGGAACAATTTTCTTCTGATAAAAAAATACATTTTATATATATTTTTTTAAATCTTGAGTATGTTTCCATGCATTTTAGTTTTCTGGCTCCATTTTATGGCCGATCATGACTGCACACTCCAATTTCAGTGAATTTCTAATTCCAAGAACTCTCCCTGAAGCGTCTGCCGCCCTACCTAGCAACATCATCACCGTGGTTTATATTCATCCAAAAGCAAACAGTTAGCATCTGTTTTGAACACAGCAGGAACAAAATAGATGGATCTTGATTATGATCAACACTGGCAGACATAGGAGGGCCTAAACGCACTTCCCAAGTCAGCATTAAGTGACTTCTCTTCACCTTTTGTGTAGACTATGAATGGCAAAAGAGGCATAGAACGGACAGATACTGAGAAGACAATAACCAAATTGGAGCATCAAATATGCACCCTTTTATAATATATAAAAACCTATAGAAAATTGCAGGAGCTTTTAAGTCAGTCATAATAGAAGAGAACCTGGCTGGTAGACAGGTTACGGACTGCTTTTGAATGAGCTGTTTTCACGCTGCCAGTAGGCCTAAATAATTATAAACAAGACCACAGGGTGTGCTGCTCTACCACAGTGGAAGCTCACTGAGTCTTTTGTTTACTACTTTTTCAATCAAGAATAACACTAGAATTCTCACTGAGAACACAATACTAATAGATTCTTCCAAGGTCCATTGCACCCGTAAAAGGAGCTGGTTTCATTTTTGTCACCAGGTTCATATTTGCTTTCTAATATGCAGTCTTTCAAAGGTGGTCACTGTTGATGGTTTCCTTCCTTGGCAACACACGTCATCCCACCTGTCACAAAGTGGAAGCTACTTCTACTCTTTTTGAATTGGACTCGCCTCATGGATTGGCCTTGTGACAGAACACAGAAGAAGCAAGATGCTGCTACTTCCAGGCCTATAATTTACAGGGACTCACATATAGTACATTCCCTTTGGAGATACTGTGAAGAAGTCTGTGCTACACTACTGAGTAGGGGAAGACCAGATAAAGGGGGAAGCTGTGTGGAGAGAAAATAAGCTACCAAATATATAAACAAGTTTTTCTTAGGATTTGAGCACAATAGCTGGACAGATGCGGGCGATTGGCTTATCTTAGTACCACATAGATACATTCCGCATGCCAAAGTATATCTTGATAAATAATCAACATGTGTTTTGAAAAAAAAATGTGTTTTGTTCCAAATCAATATTGTCTAGAGGAGGTGATGGTTTTACAAAGCAACAAATAATAGAAATGCACCCCGAAGGCCCAAGAAGCCAATACCTATGATAGGGGTATTGCAAGATCTTAGCTGTATAATTAATTTTTCTTAAATCAGTGAAATGCAATCTACATTCAAAGGACTGCACAAAACATAATGTGAGACTCTGTGTTTTTTGGGGGGCTGACATGCAAACTTGTTAGGGATGCACATTCAGAACACAGCACTACCGAAATCTCCAAAACCATTCTGTATTCTCTTCAGCTTTCTCCTCTGCTTCTCCCCTGGGTGCAGCCTGAGCCTGAGATTTAACACTGCGGACTGTTTTGCCATTTAGTTATCTAATATAATTAGATTGATACAGTGTACTCTTTTGGATAGTGCCGGATTTCTTTCCTACAGTTTTTTGACTGTGTAATTCCTTCTTTCAGTCTCAGATATAGTTCTTCCCCTTTTTATTGTTCTGTAGAATTCTGCTATGTGAATATTCCACCACATATGTATACATTTATCAACTTGGGCTATTATAAATAGTACTACTATGAGAAAAAAAAAAGATCTTAGCTGTAGTACTGGAAGCAAGGTAACTACACATTTAATTCTTTTTT
>PVKA01029663.1:0-28039 GCA_004027165.1 Ctenomys sociabilis
TTATAATAACACTGTGGAAAATGAAATACCTTTGAATTCACTTATTACAGGAAGTCAAATATCTTTTCATGGAAAATTTCAACAAACTCAGAAAAGAAATCATAGAGGATTTCAGAAAATGGAAAGATATTCCATGCTTCTGGATAGGAAGAACCAACATCGTGAAGATGGCCATACTCCAAACACTGCTGTACAGATTTTTTTTTTGTTTGTTTTTTTTTTTGTCTTTTTGAGACAGGGTCTCACTATGCAGTTCAGGCTGGCCTTAAGCTCACTTTGTAGCTCAGGCTGGTCTTGAACTCGCAACAATCCTCCTGCCTCAGCCTCCCAAGTGCTGGGATTACAGGCATGCGCCACCACGCCCGGCTCTCTGCTGTACAGATTTAATGCAATCCCTATCATACTGCCACCAATATACCTCCCAGACCTAGAGAAATTGTCCTTAAAATTCATTTGGAACCATAAAAGACCTAAAATAGCAAAGACAATCCTGGCCAACAAAGACAAGGCAGGAGGCATCACAATTCCTGACTTGAAATTATACTGCAAAGCCATTGTGATAAAATCAACATGGTATTGGCAATGAAATACCATGATTTCAAAACCAGGTAAAGTCATAGCCAAAAAAAGAGAACTACAGGCCAATCTCGCTCATGAACATAGATGTAAAAAATCCTCAATAAAATCCTAGCAAATAGACTACAGCGAACTGTGTTCACTTCTGTTTTCTTGCAGGCACTTAAGCATGACCTGTAAGGATTGATGGAATAGATTAGAAGATGCAGAGGCTTCTGCGGACACACTCAACCCCCTTGTCTTCAAAGAAGGGACCAAACAACTCATTCGAAGAAAGATAGCCTCTTTCACAAATGGTGCAGGAAAAACTGGCTTTCTACATGCTTAAAACTAAAACTTGACCCAGCTCTATCACCATGCACTAAGCTAAAGTCAAAATAGATGAAATATCTAAACATTAAAACAGAAACACTCAATCTCCTGGAAGAGAAAGTAGGAGGTACCCTTTAAGACATAGGGTTAGGCAAAGCATTCATGAACAAACATGTATGCGCACAGGAAACACTTGAAAGACTTAACAACTTAGATAAACCCTTTTTGAGAAGTTTCTGCACGTCAAAAGAAATTGTTAACAACGTGAAAAGACAACACACAAATTTCGATAAAATCCTAAATAATAACCACTCAAGAAAAGGTCTGCTCTCTACAATATATAAAGAACTAAGATATATGAGAGCCCTCAAATTTAAAGACCTAATTCATAAATGGACATCTGAGATGAATACACACTTGTCAGAGGACGAAATTTTTTTTTTTTCTTGGAGGAACCAGGGATTGAACTCAGGCCCTTGCACTTGCCAGTGAAGCACTTATTCCGCTGAGCCAATTCCTGGACCCCATAAAGTTTTTTGTTTCTTTTTTTTTTAATGGAATCAGGGATAAGGATGAAATTAAAAAAGTCAATAAATATATAAAAAAAATCCACATCACTAGTCATCCATGAAATGCAAGTTAAAACAACACTGAGATACCATCTCAGTCCAGAAACAATGGCTATCATAAAGAAATCAACCAACAACAAATGTTGGAGAGGATGTGTGGAAAAGGGAACACTTCTCCACTGCTGGTGAGAATGCAGAGTGGTGCAATCATTGTGGAGATCAGTGTAGAGACTCCTCAGAAATCTAGGACTGAAAATCCCATTCAAGCCAGGTATCTTCCTACTGTGAATTTTCTCTGAGGCACTGAAATCATTATGTCATAGTGATATATGTGTACCTCTGTTTATCGCAGCACAATCTGTTATAGCCAAATCTTGGAAACAACCAAGATGCCCATCACATGAGGATATGTTGATAAAGATGTGGTATTACTACACTATGGAATATTACTCAGCTATAAAGAAGGATAAACTTGACGCATTTATATTGAAATGGATTCAACTTGAACATATACTCATAAGTGAAACGAAGCAGACATACATGTGCGAATTTCATATAGTCACCCTAGTATAAGAAAATAAATCAAACGAAGCCATAGAAATAGAAATGTATACCAAGAACTAAAAGGAATTTAATCAGATAGTTAGGGTAAACTGAACTGCATATGTTGTAGGGTAGTACTAATCAACTTCTTTTCTCTATGGTTAACAACCTAAGTTCACAGATCAAAAACTAGAGAAATGGAAGGGCTGCAAGATCAGCCAACATTTGGTCCCTAGCCTTTCAAGGTCACTGAAGATTCAAGATAGAGGCGAACCTGTACTCTAACATCATGGAATTCAGTTGTGGCCCAAATTTTCTCATCAAGGCAATTGTGGAGCCACAGAGGAATGCAATAGATGATCTATAGTGTGCCTAAGGAGAGTCTTATGGAGAGAAAACTTTCTCTCAGATTTTCACAGAGAGCAAATTGATCAAGCATGGCGAACACTGGCAAAGGATCTACAGAATGGGGAACAAGGGTACAGGATAAACCCTGAGGGAACTTGACTGACCTCATCAGATAGTAATGCTACATTTTTTGTTATATAGGTCTTGCTTTATCTTGGTCTTAACTTTGCTGCAGAAAAGTATATAAATGAGGTATATAAAATAAAGCTATAGTAACCAGCAGAGCTGTAAATTTCTCTAGTCAACAACTTCAGACTTGTAGACTGCTGGATTATTTTGTTGAGTTCCGGCACCTATAATAATTGAATAACAATAGAATAACCATCTTTGACAGGACTAAGCAAAAAAAAAGGGAATGCAAAGGAAAAAATTCTGTGTATAAACAGTAGAGTTAGGATAAATATGCAGTACTTCTGTATAATTCTGTGAGAAGCACGATTTAAACAAATAGTGTTTGGAGAGGATATTTTGTTGGCTTCTTGTACTATGGAAAACCACTAGGAAGACAACAAGGCAGAAAGTATTAATTATTGAAACTTTACTATAATTCATATTTAAAAATAAGATAAGTATACAGCTGCATTCTCTTAATTCATTGATTAGAGACATCCTCTCTAATGGTGTTTGTAAGTAGACTGTCATGCATGTGTCTTGTACAACAAAAAAGCACCAAGAAAGCAATATGCAATGTAATAATTATTGAATGTGTTTTGCTAATTTGATTTGAAACTGCATCATTGCTTTTTGTTCTTCAATAAAATAAGAAAAGAATAAAATGATTTGATTCATCACAATGTGCTAGAACTGAATTATATCAAAAATTCAATAATTATTTTCCTAGTGGATGACTGTAGTACTGGAAGCCGACATAATATCCTGTCCAACCACCATTAGTGCAGATCTTGCCTCTCATAGGATTATGTAGAAGCACAGCATTATCTATCCCAACTGTACTGTCTATACACACACATCATGATCTTTTTTTCTATACCACTTCCGTTGTCTACACCTGTCAATGGTGGGCACTCCATTGTCATTCAACTAACTTAGGGGCTAGATCTCAACAACACAATCCAACACAGTCCAGCATTCTACAACCATAGTGAGTTATTCAAAGAAATTGTCGACCATAGCCATTTACAGCTCAGCTTAATATTATGGGCTCACGATGAATACTTCATTTTTAAGATAAGTAAGCAGCTACACTCTTAATTCACTGATAAGAGATATCTGCTAAAATAATATCTGTAAATATAATATCATGTATGCACCTTGTACAATACCAAAACGTTATGAAGACAGTTTGCAATGTATTAATTCATCGAATCTGTATGGTTAAGGTGTCTTGAAACTGTCTGATTGACATTTGTATTTCAATAAAATAAAAATAAATTAATTAATTAAGAAAAAACCAATTAACCCTTGTAACAGCAATTTTTTACAGGTACTTTTTTCCATTTGAATAGATTTGAGAATGACTTGCCTATGGCCAAAGCTACTTAAATAAAAGAAACATTCTTATGAAAAAAAACAATGTGCTAGAACTTAGTCATATCTGTATTTTCGTTTACATAGCCAATAAAGAAAAAACTGGAATGAATATATATGTTCACACTGTGTATTTTCTAAATTTTTAATTGCAGTTGATTTTTTTATGTATGACTTATCAATTCAAAATTTTCCACAAATTATGATGTGGAAAGTATATTCTTATGACTATCTTTCAAAAGGTACTCAAAGAGATAATTAAATATAAATCAACTACACAGCTTTCACCAGAATTTTCATGAGAACCATAGTTGAACACATTTTTACTTCCCTCAAATTTTGTCCCTTTTCAATGATGTGGATATATAAATATAAATATGTGTTTTGTTATTCAAAGAAAAGTGCTAAGTGTCATTTCTGACTCGTTTCTTTTCCTTTAAACCCAATAGGTAATTTATCATAGAAGTTCTGTGGATGTTACATCTGAGATAGCTTTTAAGTATTTCAAATACATCTGCTTTTCTATATTCATCTGCCATATCCTTAGATCTATGCCAATTTTGTATCTATATTGCTGAAATAATCTTCTTTTTCCTCCCAAGTTAGACTTAGCAGTAAAACAATCAGTCTTGAAAATTAGAGATAAAAATTACCAGCCCAGTATACCTATACCATTACTATTTTGTTTTTGTTGTGATTACTCTCTAAGTCAGGTAACACAAAGATAGCATGATTCTGGCTGGCATTTTTTGTTGTTTCATGGATGATATTGCACATAGGACTCTTTTTTCAGGGAAATAGTAGAATTAGTTGTTTCAAATTCCTATGATCTTTTTAAAATGGATTTTCATATATTTTTAATTTTTTAATTAATTAGTTACAGGGCTTCACCTCACAAATTGAACTCATAATGATCTTCCCAGCCTCCCCAAGCACTGGGATTGCAGGTATGCACCACCATGCCTGGTTTGGGTGGCTGGCACCACATGCCTAGGGTTCCAGGGCCAGCACATATGGTACCGGGGATTGAATCAGGGTCTTTATGCTTACCAGGCAAGTGCTTGCACCACCAAGCTATCTCCCCAGCCCTTCATACATTTTTAATTACAATATTATACTTGTTTCTTTTATTCACAGGATAAGACCAAACATTTTAATACAGCTTTTTAAGTGCATTTCATACCGCTCTCCATTCACTCTGCTTTGTATACAAGGCTTTTCAATGCTTCAACAACTTTGAATTCAAATTTATATATCATTTAAAATGTATTTTTATTAGTTTATTTTGCAATATATGATTTTATTCATTCTAAGGAGGTGGTACCTGTATAAAGGAAATCTTAAATATTTTTTAATCTCTTTCCCTTCCCTTCACTCTCATACATTTCTTTTTGTTCCTCTCTCCTTTGTAAAATATTTGTCTCCCTGTTTTCTATTATCTGTCTTCTGATTTGCTCTACACTTTACTTACATTTTGTGTTTCTCATACAGAAAAACCATGTTATATTTATGCTAAGTTTCTGGTTTATTATACTGTCATGGGCCATCTTTTATTCTACAACAAGACTAAAACTTAACCTTATGTCAGAGTAGTATTTAATTATGTGTACGTACTATATTTTTTCTTTATTCAGTCATCTATTGATGGACATATGTGTGTCTTCTAAGACATAGCATTTTGAATTGTGCTCCTATTTCATGTACCAATGCAATTTGATGTTTATAACACATTGGAGAAGATATCTAGAAAGGAAAGAGATTAGTAAAATGGAATATGTATTTTGAGTTTCTTGAAGAACCTAAATACTTACTTCAGTGGAGGTTGCATGCATTTCTGTTGCCATGAACAATGTACGTGTTGAGAGATGTAGGTCAAATTCACTGTTTTTCATGTAAGCAACCTGCTTTCCCAACACCATTTTCCAAATAAGCAATTTTTCATCCAGCATAGGTTTTTGTTCCCTTTATCATCAGATAGATGGATTGTTTTGATTTGTTTCTACATACTCTATTCTTGTTCCATTTTTCTACCTGTGCCATGCTATTTTTTTCTATATTTTAAAGAAGGTTCTAAAGGGTGTTCAAGGTCTCACTGCTAGATCAGACATGTGGTGATTCAGACATGTGTACAGACTTCCAAGTTCTGGGATTACGGGTGCAACCCACCACAACCAGTCTCATTCACAGGTTCAGCATGCCCTGGTGCCTGGGCCACCATGGCAGCCCTAGGAATTGAACCCCTGGCCCATGTGCCTGCTTACAGGCTCTTAATCTGCTCAGCTATTTTTATTATGAATACTTTGCAATATAACTTGAAATCTTGCATTTGTGATACCTTCTGCTTTGCTTCCTTTACCCAAGATTGCTTTTGAGATTCTCTTCAGGATGTATATATTATCCTAGCAGTAAAATAATCAGTCTTGAAAATTAGAGATAAAAAATACCATCCCAGTATACCTATACCATCACTATTTTGTTTTTGTTGTGATTATTGCTATTAGTAGATCAGGGGAAGGTTCAAGTGTGAACTCATTAGACCAGAATGCTAGTAAAAATGCAGATAGTAACAGCCAGGATAGAGTGAATTCAAGTAGGAATGAGAGCTATATTGGAAACTGCACTGGAGCCCATGCATGTTTTATTATGCCAAGTTATCTATGTTTTCTCATACCCTAAGATTTTGTGTGTGATGGAATTTATTGATGATGGCATAATTATTCTGACTTAAAAGTTAGCTCGGTGTTTAACCTGTGGCATGCACAGTGCTGCATAATTTATATTGAGAATAAGAAGAAAAATACAGTCTCAAAACTATGAAAAGGTTTTAATTTTGTAAGAAAGGAAAAACCTGCAAATTTGAAACAAAGGATAGCATGATTGCTGAAATAATTGACATTAAAAAGGCATTGAATTTTTTTTTTCTTTTTGAGACAGGGTCTCACTGCAGTTCTGGCTGGCCTTAAGCTAACTTTGTAGCTCAGGCAATTTTTACATCAAGATAATAAGAAAGATTCCTTGAGGTCACCTGATGAAATGGTTGCATCCTCACAGATGTAAAATGGTAAAAGATTTAGTAGGTCTTTTTTTTTTTTTCAGAAGAGATACGGAGGGTGCTTTACTCTTTCAGGGTCAATTACATATGTGAATCTGTGAGTTTAGCCATTCTGGCTTTCAGAAGTTCTACAGACAAAGTCCAGGTGTCCAAGACACTGTTTGAAGTAGTGGATGACTTCAGCATTATCTATGTGGCTGAAAGCTTTCAGTCATGCAGAATGGAAGAGTAGAGAATTCATGGAGACACTTAAACAAATTTCAAAAGAAGCACTGTGAAATCACATATTTTGCCCCTGAGAAACACATGCAGCTTTGTGATTGAAGGTGTAATGGATCCCATAATAGGATGGAGATGCCAGGAACATGCAAAATCTTCTGAAGAAAGCACAGCAAGTGAGCATAGCCAGCACTAAAGAGAGGCTATGTGTGTCCCAACTGTCAAGGCCACAAGGGTGCAAGTGCATAAGCTCTTGAGGAAATCAAATTTTGACACAACATGAATTCATTGCTAAATATCATAGCAAATATCTAGGAAGACGATGGAATGGTGAGCAGCAGAGACACACCCACTCTGCTATTTTAAGTATATCAATGTGAGGAAGACAGGGATGAGAGAAGTGGCTATCTGGGATGTAGCGAGGATCTGAAGCAAGAGCTCATAAGTAGAGTGAGGGGACCAGGGATATGACTTAGTAGAACAAGCGCTTCCCTGGCAAGCACAAGGGCCTGAGTTCAATCCCCAGTTCTAGAAAAAGAAAAAGAAAAAAAAAAAAAAAAAACACCAAGGAGAGTGAAGAGAGGGATCACAATGTAGAAGTGGCACATAGCAAGCACCACCTTCTCTTTCAGTTCAGGCTTGAGATTTGAGAGGGGCAACTCAAACCTGAAGAGACTCAGTAACTGTTGGTGACCCTACAGACCTATGTGGAGATATGCACCAATGGAGCAGAGTCGTGGATTTGTTAGACTGCATTGGCTAGTGAGTTATTCAAGTTCCAATGCTTCATAGGAGAAGGTGACTGTCCACTGATCATTTTGAAAAGGAACCAAGGGAAGTCAGAACTCAGAATAGCTAAGGATTGACTCATACTTGGCTGCTCCAAGTTTCAGGTAAAGGTCAACTGAGTTCAAACTGACAGGAAGTCAGGAGCCAAATTCCAGGCCACGGAAAGCAAAGTTCAAATGGGAAAGAGTCTTGTGGAGTGTTGCTGATGAAAAAACTCAGGTGCCAGGCTCACAACCAGTGATCAAAAGTAGACTGATACTCAGTACAACTAAAGGCCTAGGTTTGAAAAGATTATTGACCACCATCCTAATTCTACTACTGGCTTGCTGGGATCAGTCAACAAGATGTGAGCTCTGTCTACTCCATCCATCAACTAATGACAGTGGAGACACACCATACTTTGATGTATTCTGCTTTTCTCCCTCTTTAGTTTTTTAAATTATTTTTACTCTTTGAAATTGTTAAGTTTTTTTCTACTATTTTCTGTTTTTCTTCTTTGTTTTTTTTCCACAAATGATAACATTGTTCCTAGTCCTTTATTAAATATTGTTTTGTTCTGTTCTTCTTTTTTGCATACATATCCAGTTTAATGATATAATTTGATAGCAGTTAGTATAAACAAAATCAGTAAATCTAATATTCTGTGACTCAATACAGTAAGAGGTTAAGTAATGTTGATTCACAGCTCCCCTTTTGTTCCATCTACTACAGCACAGGAAGGCAGATTTCATTCCACTGTTGATCTAATATTTAAGCTGCATCCATTGCCTTGCACAGTCTCATACTATTCCTTTAAATGCTTTCCAAGACACCCAGTTCTACATGGGCAACACTTTTTTGTTCTGTTCTTGATTGTGTTTCTTCCTTCTTTTCTTTTTCCTGTCTTCTTCACCAGCTCCCAAAGTTTGTGTTATTTTCCTTTGTTTGTCAGTCTTGCTTTTCATTCCTTTCTCCTCTACTGATCTAATTTTCTTTAAATTTATCCCTGTTGCGGGTAAAATTGCAACATTGAAGGGATATGTACTATAAGGAACTCTGCAATTTGATTTTAGTTTCGTTATATAACTACAGATTGATTTCATATAGTTAAAGATGGCAAATTAATATATACTATGTTTCCTTTGTAGAGTACTATTATTACTACTGACTATACTACTTTACTTAAGGGCAATGCAATCATTTCAAAACATTATTCTCCCTGAATGACAATAGTGAGATTGCCTGAGATTCATTAACAATACTATAGGCCAGTGCCAAACAAGCAGATGCTAGGTCAAATAGTCAGCAACTCCTCATCCCTACAAAACTGAGGAGGTAGCATCATGCAAGAGACTGAAATCCCCAAATCCAGCTATATAAAAAAGATATCTCTGAGTGATCATCATTTTCTGAGGATTCTTGATACTAGCATAAAGATGCCTACCTCAAACAATTTACAATCACTACAGCAAAAATTGGGATTTTTAAAAAAAAATAGGAATTAAGACTCAGAATTAAGATAGAATGTCAGACTGACATATTATCAGATGAGATGACAATTCATATGAATGAGGCTCGAGATATAATTAAATCAGAAAAAATGTCAGATGACTTCTGAGATAATAACCATAATTAGGGGCAGGATTAATGAATGTAGAAAAGATACAGATTAATAAATGGAGTTTAGGGCCAGGGAGATAGCTCAGTGGAATAAGTGCTTGCCTCACAAGCACAATGTCCCAAGTTCAATCCCTGGTACAAAAACAACAACAAAAAGAAAGCTCAATTTAAAGTTCACAGAACAAAAATTAGGCAAATAGAGGTGGTACAAGGATAGCCAATATTTTGGCCCTACCCTTCAAGGTCAGTGAGGACTCAGGACATAAAAGAACCTGTACTGCAAGTGGTGTAGCTAAGTGGTATCGCAAATTTTCTAATCAAGGAAATTATGAGACCAAAGAGGAAGGTGATTGATGATGTATAATGTGCCTGAGAAGAGTCACCTAGAGAAAAAACTGTCTCTCAGGCTTTCACAGAGAGCAAATTGTTCAAGCAATCGCCATGATTCATCAAGATGGCTGACACTGATCTACAACCTAATGCACATGGTTCCAGCGTAAATCCTGAGGGTATTTGACTGACCTTGTCAAATATAAAAGTTACATTTTTAGTTATATAGGTCTTGCTTTAACTTGGTATTAACCACCCAACAGAAAAATATAACTATAAGGTATAGAAAGTAATGCCATATTAACACTGAGTTCAAGCCACCAACTTCTGACAATTACCAGTTCTGCTGATAATATACTACTATTGTGGACTATTTGGAAGTATATTGGGTTATTTTGCTGAATTCAAGTACCTACAACATTTGAATTGTCATCAAGTACGAAAAGGTCCTTTAAAGACTTCTCCTATTATAGATTGCCTAACTGTAGTGGAACACCCATCTCTGACAAAACAAAACAAAAAGGGGGGATATAAATAAAGGACCATTTTGTAGTGAAAAAATATATATGTACATAAAATAGGATATATATATATATACAGCTAGGTTCTCTTAGTTCAATGAGAAGAAAGGTTTGTACTAATAGTGTTTAGACAAGATACCATGTCTGCATCTTGTACTCTGAAAAACTACTATGAAGACAACAACATGCAATGCATTAATTATTGTAACTGTCATACCAACCTGTATTGAAACTATTTCATTGCTATTTTATTTTCTCATTAAAATGAATGAAACAAAAAAAAAAAAAAAAAAAAAAAAAAAAAAAAAAAAAACCGAAAAAAAAAAAAAAAAAAAAAAAAAGCAGAAGAGTTTAAGAAAAGGCTGGACATCAAGAATGTCCAACACAGGAAAGATATGGAATCCATGAAACTATCAATTAGCTATCTAGGAGCTTATTTAATTTTTTATTTTTTATTAATTATTGAGAAAAAAATAGCAATGAGAGAGTTTCAAAACTGATTAGTGTGATAGTTTCAGTAATTATTATTTTTTTAAAATTCATTTATTTATTACAGTGTCTTGCTACACATCACAGATTCTTTTTCTGCAGGGGTGGGGGGGTCAGCTCAGCCCGCCCTGGGGGGAGGGGATGGCATGGCATGTGGTGCTGGGGATCGAACTGCGGTCCCTGAGAGGCGCTTTAGACAGCTGAGCTATCTTGCCAGCCCATAGTTTCAGTAATTAATACATTGCAAATTGTTGTCTTCATAGTAGTTAGTCATAGAACAAGATGCAGATATGATATCTTGCCCACAAACACTATTAGTACAAACCTTTCTTCTCATTGACTTAAGAGAAAGTAGCTATATATCTATCATAAGCATATTGTAAATACAGATAGAAAATGATCCTTAATATATATCTCATTTTTTAGTTTTGTCAGAGATGGGTACTCTATTGCCATTTAAATACTCCAAAAAATATTTTGCATGAATTCAGCAAAATAATCCAACATAGTCCATAGTCCAGCAATGCATTATTGGTATGACTGGCAATGTCAAAAGTTGTTGACTTGAGCCTTTATACAACTCATCATACTAATATGACTTTATTTTTTAAACCTTATGTTTATACTTTTTTGCTAGATGGTTAAGACCAAGATAAAGCAAGATCTATATAATAAGAAATGTAACTTTTGCATCTGACAAGGTCAGTCAAATCCGCTCAGGATTTATCCTTAAACCCTGTACCACACTTTGTAGATGCTTTGTCAGTGTTAGCCATCTGGATGAGTCATGACCATTGCTTGACCAATTTGCTCTGTGAAACCCTGAGAGAATATTTTCTCTCCATGTGACTTTCGTTAGGCACACTGCATCATCACTCACTTTCCACTTTGGCCCCATAGTCTCCTTGATCAGAAAGTTTGTGACATCACTGAGCTACAGGTTGTTATTGCTTATTCCAATTCACATCCTCTTACGTCCTGAGGCCTCATTGATCTTGAATGGTTAGGGCTAAAATATTGACTGTTCTTGCAGCCCTTCTTTTTAATTTTTTGGCTGTAAACGTAAGTTGTTAACCCTCCAGGGGAGAAGCATAATCAAATGGTTACCCTATAATGTAGGCAGGTGAGCTTAATCTCACTATCTCTGAATATCAAATATCATAGACATAACATGGAACAGGTATTTTCCATCAAGTATTGATATGTTAAATTTTAAAACTGTACAGAATGATGAGAAAAATAAAATAATTTTTAAAAATTGGAATAAACAATTACATATTGCTACACAGAAATTTAGAAATCTAACCACATACAGCATCGTAACAGGACTGTCCTAATGATACAGGGAGAGAAACTGATCTCAGGTGGGTGAAAGCTCCAAATGACATAGGGAAAAATGATAGCTCAACCTGACCTGAATGAAGTTGTGTTCTCTGTAACCGAAGAATGAATTTTAGAAGCAAACGGAGATTATGAGTGGAATATATATTGAAGGAAAGAAAGCTCCTGTCTGAGAGAGGGATAGGAGGAGGGCCTGAGAGGGTAGTTCTCCAGGAAGCTGTCTCTTCTAGGGACTTTTATAGTGTAAAACCATGCTGGGCTAAAGTGGGACTCAGTTAGGTGGATGTGGGGTGGGACAAAACTATGGTCAACCAATGGGATTACAAGCACCATTGCTCTGGTAAAGATGATTATGCCCAGGATCAAATAGCAAAGCGAATCATGGAGTAAGCAGGCATGAATACGAGAGAGGTTCTCTTTCTGTTGGTGGTTTGGCTAGTGACTTACTTAGGCTCTTTCAAGGTGATTGATACTTATTTAGAATATCTTTTTTTTTTTCTGGAACTGGGAATTGAACTCAGGTCCTTGTGCTTACCAAGCAAGCACTTATAATACTGAGCTATCTCCCCAGCCCTCCTATTTATAATATCAATACCAGAGCTAATCTTCATGGAGGTTAGCATTTGTTTGGTCTTTAGGTCTGGCTCACAGCAGGAGCATTCTTCCCTACCACAATTGTAAGGTATCTTTTCTTCTATGTTATCTCCTTGGAGGACCTGGCCCTGTCTGACTGACTATTATATTTCTAGCTAACTCAGCTGCCTGCAACACTATGACATTTCATTCCTTGTCTCTTGTTTAGGAGATTAAAGTTCCATTGAATGTATATACATATACAAAATAGGTTAGACAAACAGCTAGTTTTGCTTAATTCAGCGAGAAGAAAGATTTGCACCAATAGTGTTTGGACAGGACATCATGTCTGTATCTTATACTATGAATAACTACTATGAAGACAACAATACACAAGATATTAATTATTGTAACTGTTCTACTAACCTGTTTTGAAACTATTTCATTGCTATTTTTTTCTCAAAAAAATTAATTATAAAAGAACCTATATGCAATAGAATGAACCAGTGTGAGGACAGAACGTCAGATGTAGAAGACATGACTATAGTTAAACATAATAAAAATAGATGTCTTTAAAATCCAAGGAATCATAAAAAGTTGATACTTTTCACTTCTCCCCTCTCTTGTTCCCCTTCCCACTTGAACTTTTGACTGCCATAGTGTGAACAGTTTTCCTCTGCTACAACCTTCTGGTATTGTTTTTGACCTTGAGCTGCATCCTCTACAAACTGTGATCCACAATTAAGCCTCTTATTGAAATTGTGGCCATTATGTGATTTGTCCCACTGAAGAGACTACTGTCTGTGACATCTGAACCTTTTTATATTGATCTCGTTCTGACAATATTCATGTTATATTGTCTTAGTTACTCTTCTTTCACTTGAAGAAAAAGAACAAACACCTAAAGTTAAAGAAGTAGGCTTTATTTTGTCTCACAATTTGTAGAATTTTCTGTCCACAATCACGCAGGTGGCATAGCAGAAGCACACCGCAAAGAAGGCAGGTGGCATCAGAAGACAGCATCAGTAACAAAAACAGCAACAGCAAGTGACAATAGTCTTCTTTCTGTATTTTGTCCCCTATGTAAACTATCCATCCTAGGATGAGAAGCATCTGTACCCAGGGTCGGACATCCTTAATTCCAGCATCATACTCTTAACCTCAGCATCACATAAATTAAGCTCAGAATAATACACTTTTGTATCCAGCCACGTCTGAAAAGCTATGCCTATGAATGCAGGAATCTTTGTGGCAGACACATAGAAACAAGCCACAACAGTTATTTTTTCACCAGCTATATGTATCACATCATATTTCAATACACTGCTATTATGGCTTATATCTAGATGTCATCCCCAAACTATATGTGTTCATAGGTGGGATATTTTTGGAGGTGATTGGATTACTTATGCATCATACCCATAATTGGAGTTTATAGCTAAATTTCTCATAGAGGGATGAGGTATGAAGGTAAGAGATGGTCAATGTGAGCAAAGACTCTCCTTTCATACTTTCTTCTTTCTGTCTCCCACGCCATAAACAACTGTCCTCTGCCAAGTCTCTTTGCCATGCCAGCCTGCCTTAGAGACAGTTAACTATGGATTAAAACCTCAACTATGGACTGAAACCTCTTCTAAATGTGATCCCATATAAATACTTTATTCTTGAAGTAGTGAGTGTTAGGTATCATGTCTCAGCAGTGATAAAGTAACTAAGAAACCTGCCGTCAATATTTAGCACTTTCAGCAAAGCATTGAAATCTTACTTGCAATTAGGTTCTTTGATGTCTCTGCTTTTTAGATGTAATTATCTTGAGTAGTTCCCATACACAGGTGCATATTTAGCAGCATGTCAAATGAAAAACATTTGTTTCTACTATAAATATAATGTAAGAACACATAAATAGGTTAGTCTATTATATTTATCCATATTTCAACATGTCTGATGCTGTTTTCACCTTTCTGAAATTCCAAGATTACTTTTATTTCTATAGTTTACATTGTTTTCTTTTTAGAGAAGTCCACTTAGTACATCTTCTGGCAAAAATTGTATTTTCTTTTGTATAGAAAGTTTTGATTATTTTTTTATTCCTGGGCGATATTTTTAATGGTTACAGAATCTGCAGTGAAAAGACTATCCGATTTAGTACTTTAAAAATATGGTCCAATTCATTATAGTCTTTGTGGTTTTAAATGTAATATCTTATTCAATTTCATGCTTCTCCTGTAAGTATGATGTATTTCACTGCATGCTATTTTTTCCATTAGCTTTCAGAAATGTAATTATATCATGGTATGCATTTCTTTGAATATAAGCGATGTTATATTTGCATAATTTTTGTATCTCAAGGTTGATGTCCTTGCCTGAATTTTAGAAGCTTTCAGCCATTATTTCTTTGAGTACTTTTTAGACTCTTTTCTTTCCTTTCATTGTACGCTAATTATATAAATGTTATTTCTTTTGCTTTCACCACACAAGTAGCAGAGCCTTTCATTCATTTATTTCCCTTCTATTGTTCAGAGTGGGTAAATTCTAATGATCTCTTTTTAATTTCACTGATTTTCTCCTCTTGAATTCCCACTTAACTATTGAGCCTACCCATTTTTAATTTTAGTTATTCTAATTTTCACTTGTATAGTTTCTGTCATACACTGGCACAAAAATTTTATGTACTGAGCATACTTTGCTTTAAGAAATTTTATATTTTCTTGTTGAAACATCATTATGAAGACTATTTTAAAATCTCAAATAGTTTTAGTATATAATTCATATTAACACTATTTTTTCTTGTTTATACTGCAACTTTCCTACTTTGAGGGAAAGCAAGTAATTTTAGTTTTTATTTGGGACTTATTATGTATTTTCTACAAGGTCTCATGACACAGCTTCGTTTCTCAGTGCTCTTCCTGTTTCAGCCTCCCCAAATCTAGAATTATAGGCTTGTGCCACCACAATTGGTTTTGGTGACTGACTCAGCACGAGGCTGACACAGCATGACACAGGGGTCAAATTCAGGTCCTAGAGCTTGCCAGACAAGTACTTAGACCACTGAGCTACTTCCCTGGTCCAGGACTTATTTGCTATAACATTTGATATCCATAGCTCCTATTTTTTTTCTCTTTAACACATAGGTTTAATCCTGAAGTTTATTTAGTGTGAAAGCTAGTTGAAAATACATGCACCAATTCATGCTTGGACTAACAGTATCATCTGAAAAAGGAGAACATTGATTACTACAGTGATAATAATATAGTTTTTTTGATGAGCACAGCAAAAGTTTAAGTTTGTATTCTAGACTGTGATCATATTTTTCCAGAAGGGATGTATCATTGGCATGGCCTCATTGTCTCTGACTGATCAGTTTCCCACTAGACCACACTGATATTAGAAGAGAAACACGAACTAACTTATACCAATTTATGGCTGTGATATGGCTAGCAGTATCTCAACTCCAATGATTATTCCATCTTTTCAATGCAGGTTGGGCATGGCAATTTATTTGCCTGTTGGCCTCAATGATCACTAGTAGACAAGATGCATGTCAACCAGCTATTCTTTTACACTGCCTTGTATAATGATGTATCTGCCAGATGGGTGTTGAAGGTAAGGATCGAAGCAAGCCTCATTAGCCTTTGAAATGAAAGAAATTTTGGAATGTTAATAGCACTGACGTGCAGTACTTTGTTCCATTGCACTGCCAGGTAATATTAGAAATATAGTTCAGTAGGCTACATGAACATTACTCTTGGAGTATTTCTCTGTGTTTTCCTTGAGAGGAAAATGAAAGATTATTTCTCAGTTTGATCTGTCAAACTAATAATCAGGGAAACTAAAGAAACATCTATTTTTTACCATGTGAAACAGGTAGGTTGGTGCTAAAATGCTTCCCAAAAGTCTCATGTATTCAGTGTTCAAGCTTTAAGAAGGTAATTGCTTCATGGGTGTATTGTATTGAATAGTAAATTAATCCATTGATTAATAGCTAAATGTAGTGTTAGAAGTTGAGGCCTGGTCAAAGGAGGTGGGTCACTGGCCACAAGACCCAGGACAGTGTTTTTTGGTCCTTGTTACTCCTGTCTCTGCTTCTTGGCCGCCATGGGTTAGGCAGCTATCTTCAGCTAGTCCCTTCTAACACTTCAACTCTGCCTTAGAACTATTCAACCATAGATTTAAACTTCTAAAATTATGAGTCAAGATGAATATCTCCATATTTAACTTCTATACAAGTATGTGAAAGTTCCAGTGTTTTCTTCTAGGGACTAATAGGACTAGGGATATAGCTCAACTGCGTAAGTGCCTGACTGACAAATGGAAGCTTCAGAATTCAATACACAGTAGGAAAAAAGAAAAAGAAAAAAAGAGACTAATACTGTGCATCAGATCAACTGCTTGTTACGTTATACCTAGCATGGGAGCAGAGGTACCAGGAAAGTGCCATAAAGCCCTGTTAACACTACACTTGGAAAAATAAAATACAGTTCAGGTAGGAGATGGAAGCACTGCTCAATATTCCTATGTGACTAGAGTACCACGGGTATAGCCACATCATTTTTAAGGTGTGAACACTATTTCTGGTCCTTTGATTACAATAAGCAAAGTTTCATGGAGTTTTCTTCATTCCTGTTGCTAATTTTTTGTTGAAAAGTTCTATAGTAGCCTGCCTTGACTATATGAGCTATAATAAGGAAATCGAGGGAACTTACTACAGTGCCTCATTGTAGTTTCTGTAGTCTGCTGTCCCTATGCAGCCCATATTATTCTTATCTGTCAGAGATATTTTATGCTTTTGTATTATGTTAATGTCCAAGCTAATTTTACTTGATAGAGAGAGAACATGCAGGCAGATGGGCAGTCTATTTTGGTGACAACTCTAGAACATTTCACTTATGCTATCAAAATCTAATTTTAATATATTTATCATTCTCCCCAAAGCTGCAAGGAATAAATCAACTCTGACTCTTTTATTTTCAGTTATCTTGCTGGTTCAGATGCATTAAACCTGTTTTATAAAATGTCATATCTCAAATATTAAAACTTTTAAGTATTTGAAACTATCACCATTAGTTATTTTTTATTCATAAAACATTGCTTCGGTGTGTGTTCAGAAAAGAACAATTTTGAAGTATAGGAAAATGTTTCTTTTTACTTTATTGAGACAGTTTTAAGACACCTCAACAGGACGGATTCGATAAATTAATACATTGCAAACTGCTTTCATAATGTTTTGGTATCATAGAAGGTGCATACATTATAGTATACTTACAGACATTATTATAGCAGATGTCTTTTATCAATAAATTAAGAGAGTGTAGCTGTCTATGTATCTTATTTTTTATACCTGAATTATAGAAAAGATTCAATAATTAGTACTTTCTACCTTGTTATTTTCCTAGTGATTGTCCATAGTACTAGAAGCCTATATAATATCCTGTCCAACCACCATCAGCGCAAATCTTGCCTCTCACAGAAATATGTAGAAGCACGGCATATCTATCCCAACTGTACTAACCATACACACACATCATGGTCCCTCCTTTCTATGCCTCTTCCTTGGTCTACACCTGCAAAGATGGGCACTCCATTGTCATTCAACCAATTTAGGTGTCTGAACTCAGTAACACAATCCAACACAGTCCAGCATTCCACAACAATAGTGAGTTATCTGAAGAAGTTGTTGACCATAGCCTTTTACAGCTCAACTTATTATTATGGCCCCATGTTGTATACCTCATTTTTATACTTTTCTGCTGGATGGTAAAGACCTAGATAGAGCAAGACCTACATACCAAAACATGTAGTTTTTGTTTCTGATGAAATCAGTGACATCCCCTCAGGGTTTATTATGTAATCCTGTACTTTATTCTGAAGGTCCTTTGGCTGTGTCATCTATGTGGATGAGTCACTTCCAATGCTTGACAAGTTTGCTCTCTGTGAGAGCCTGAGAGAAAGTCTTCTCTCCATGTGACTCTCCCCAGGCACACTATGTTAACACTCCTTTCTGAATGGAGAAATTATAAAGAGTAATATAGCAGTCTTTTGTATATTTAATTATTTTCCAAATACTCTGTAATACAAATGACTAGTTTTATTGGAATATAACTTAAGAAATCTTTTAATTTTTTCATACTGAAGCTTATATATTTCTCTAGAACATCAATCTGATTTAACATGACAGCTATCTACTCAATTGAAATTTATTTAACAATTAAATCATTAATGTTAAGATGAATGTCTCCATATGCTAATGCTTGTATGTAGAGGTTCTGAAAAGGCTCATATGGTCATAGGTGAGGAGTTTTGAAATTAGCTGAATTAGGGTGTGTGAACATGCAATAAGAATTTGATTCTGGCGTTAAGGGTTTAATTCTCAGAATAACAGTCTGCCTAATGAAAGCTCCATCCTGGGTGTGAGTAGCATCAATTAATAGGTTTATGACATGAGAGAATATAAAGGGAGAGAAGGCAGGCAGTGGCGACTGCCACTGCTCACTTTTTGCTGTCTTCCTAACTTCCATGCCTTGGAATGTTTCTCCTGTGTGATGTGCCAATAACAATGATCACAGCTTTGGAACAATCCAAATATGGTCTGAAAGCTGTACAAACCGTAACCTTGAGGAAACCTTTCCTTCTTAAACTTTGAGTGTGGGTATGTTTCTCTTAGCAGTAAGAAACGTAACACACATCACGGAAGTATGATTAATTAATTTTCTAATTTTTTAAACATTTGTTGTCATTTTCCTATGATTTCTTTGATAAAGATGCCTACAGAAAGGATACATATGGTCAAATAAGGATAGCTAATGATAATTGTGTCTGAAAAAGTAAAATATCACTGGTTGAATTTTGAAGTCTTGTGTGTCAGATGGTAAAATAACTGAAATAAAAAAATATACAAGAATTTTGGGAATAATGCGGAGTACTAGTGTTAAGGAAAGAGAATCTTATGTTAATTGCTAGTTAAAAATATTAGAACCTGCTGTGAATGTTTGCATACAGGGAAATGTGTACCATATTTTTAGAAACCCTATGGGAGTGAGATTCTTTTGACTCTTTTAGTACTGTTCTTTTTCAATCTAAAATCATATTTAGATTGAATATGATTGAATAATCTTCATCGAATTAACCACATACAAAGTTCCTTTTATTAGTTGTATATTCAAGAGCATATAAATTGGGGGCAGCTTCATTGATTTTTGTTTGTGTTTTTTTTTTTTTTTTTTATATTTTGGCAGAACTGGGGATTGAACTCAAGCCCTTGTCCTTGCTAGGCAAGCGTTTATTTTACTGAGCTGTCTCCCTCGTCCCTTCATCTTTTTTTCTGTGTTTCCATAAATTGAGTCTTAAGCTGGCATTCTGATCAGTCAGCTGTATTATAGTTCCCTGATTTTTCTATGGTATGGCATTGAATATTAAGTGTATCTTATTTGTTGGTTTCTTTGTTTGCTTTATCTTGATCATTTAAAATTTAGCATCATTTGTTTTACTTTTTCACTATATAGTATAACTTGAAATATTTTCAATCTTTAAAGGGAACTAGGAATTCTTCAAATTATCTAGAAAAGAAAATATAATCTGAGAACATATGTTAATTTCTTCATCTTTCTAAAACTGACATTTAGGAGATGTCCTACAAATCTTCACGTGTTTTCTTTTTAAGCATCTAAAATTAGGATTATCTTCTATGTTAATTAAATTATATTTATTCACCAAATATTTATTAAATACCTCTATTTGTATAACTTGTACTTTATTCAACTTTGTTTCTCTCTATGTGTAGCAGATTAAACATGGGTCATTAGCTATTGTAAGGATATATATTCATAACTTAAGTATTTTGTGGGTAGTAATAAAATTATTTCCATAATTTTATGTAAGAAACTCACACAAAGTCAGAGTGTGACAACACAGTCCTATTTTCAAATACAACAACACTAATTGTAATTATTTTAATTCACAGTGGACATTAGACACATATAATACAAATTAGTGTTGTACTTTTAGGAGAAAAATATGGCATTTTTGTTCTTGCACAAAAATAGAGTCAAAGATCAGACTATTTTATAGGACAGTTATGGATATTTTACAAAATAAGTGTTAAAATTACTAAACATTTTTCAAATTGTTGTGCATTTAAATATGTTAACTTCTCATTTCTTTCTTAAGGTATCTTTGAACAGTGAGATCAAATTTCCTTGTAATTATTCTACACATTTACCTAGATTACATGTTTACATCTTTCCATAGCTAAAGAACTTTAATGAAATAAATGAAAAAGGAGAAACTAGGCATGAAATTTTATTATTATTATTTTTTTATTTTAGGGAAGGGTCTACAGGGTCTTCAGGTCTCACCACTAAATTGGACTTGTATTGATCCACGTGCTTACAGCCTCCCAAGAGCTGGGATTACAGGCTTGTGCCACAATGCCCAGTCTCAATTGCTGTGTCAGTGTACCCCTGGGACAGGACAGGCATGACAGGTCCGGGGATTGAACTCCTGGCCCCTGCACCAGTTTGCAGGCACTTTAATTTAGCTGAGCTATTTGGCCAGCCCTAAGCATGAAATTTTAGTCTCCCCCTCAATCTGCCACTTGTATTCAACCGCCCATGAACTTCTCATTACCTGTTTTTGAAAAATTGTACACACTAATGAAAATACATTAATTAAGTAATGGAATAAAATATACCACATGTGGGATCTGGAGCTGTACAGTTTAAGAAATTAAGCACATCTTCACCAACAGAGTTCAGCAGTGTGCAAGATGGATTTAAAATGTGATCAGTTATAATACAGTACAGAATTGTGGACCATTCTCAGTTATCAGAGCACAGATTATACAAACTTAAAAATCTTTCCATTTCTGAAATTATATCAATAAGTTCTTAGATACATACCTTTTTGCTGAAACAATACACAAAAACTTGAAATTTAGGAGAAGAAAGGATTGTTTTTTCTCATGACTTCCATTCATATTTGGCTGATGTCTTACTCAGGAAACATAGAGAAAAAGAGGTGGGTACAAGATTAAATCCTTACAGGTCACATTCCCTGTGCTCCCCCACTACCATGCCCCACATCCTAATAATACATTCAGCTACTGAATTCATAAACAGATAAGCTCGCTGAGCATATTATGCCCATGATTCAATCACCTTGTATAAGTCTAACCATATTAGAATTTGGGCAGACATTCTAGATCCAAACTACAACAGTGATCAAAGTATATAAACATCTTAATTTGGAAATCTCAGAGCCCAACACAGCTAAATAACTTGGTAAACTATTTCAAAAATTGTCTTGTAATAAATAATATAAAAGCAATAATATGGTTCAATTTAAACATCTTCTGATGTTTGTTCACTTGAGATTAAATACACGTACAGAACCCTGATGTATAAAGAAAAGCCAAAGTGATGTATATCATTGTGTGCAGCCGAAAAATGTTATTCTTTTTATATTTAATTGTTTTAGAATTTTCAACCCACAATTTAGAAGCTGCTATGGGTACAGTAAAGTTTGTTTTTTTTTCACTTTGAGCCATACTAATTGTCACAGAAAATGAACACATTGAAAAAAGTCTTATATTAATTTCAAATATATCTGAGAGTCATAGACACAGAACATTGTTTTCCTGAGCATTACTTGAAAGATGTTAAGCCTTTTGAAATCTAGCCATCTCTTTTGTCAATAAGCCTGCTTAAGAGATGAGATGATTTTGAATGAGATTAAGTACCCAAATAACAAGCCCAAAACAGTAATCTTAAGCATTACCTCTACATTACCTCTAATGCAATATGCAGAAAACACTTACCCTCTGACATTTCAAAGTAATAAATTATCACTATATGTCCCTAGGCTCTGCTGTGTTTTCTACTTATTCTATTCAAGAGTATGTATCATGCTTCTTCTGTTAACACACAGTGTGAAAATGTGTTGTTCTGCTATCTGTATATAAACCAAACTTACTCTTTAGTAATACCTTTTCATATTGTTATATACATCAGCCTATTTTTTTGCATTGTGAAGGTTCTTGGCTTTCTGGAGAAAAATGACTTTACATAAAGTTATCATTGTTTTTTGCATTTTGTTTGAGAAGAGGTCAGTTGTAACACAGATTGATCATACTAACAGAAGATAGTGAAAGTCAGAGTGTGACAATACAGTCCTATTTTCAAATACAACAACACTAATTGTAATTATTTTAATGCATAGTAGACATTAGACACATATAATGCAGACTAGTGTTGTACTTTTAGGAGAAAAATATGGCACTGTACACAGATTTTACAATTGTGAATCCACTAATCAGAAATGCCCTTGAAAGTGAATGCTTTGTTTCATGTTTCATAATCATATTCTTTAAAGCTACTGTAGCAAGGAGACATGGTTTTAAAATGCAGCTATGTTTCTTTAGGCTTTATTCTGCTTTCCATAACACTCAAAGGTAAGATAAGCATTATTCCTCAGAGAAAATTCATTCCCAAATCTTAAATACATTGGACTCAAATATATAGTTTTCATGAATCCTAGACATACAGGAAATTTAAGTAATTTGTGATAGTAAGATGAGAAATAATTTTATCGAAAGCAAGATACAAATGGGGCTAATGCCTAAGACCCTGCACTTGACACTGCATATTTAATTTCATTCAAAGTTGTGTTTTAGCAGAATAAGTAGCCTTATAAATGTTGAACAGATGAATATTTTTTTCTGAACCTCACACCAGATGAGAATTTGGTTGTAGAAATATGAGGCATCTTTAACACACACAATATTGATAGGAGCCTCTAATTCTTTACTTCTATTTCATCTGCTTTCAGGAACTCCACTGCCTTCAAGTACAGACTACTACAGAGATTCTGTACATATGTTTACATGTGCCCAGGTGTGTGTGTGTGTGTGTGTGTGTGTGTGTGTTTAGGAGATAGGATTTAATTGGGAACAATCAGAGACATAATGAAATTCATGGAAATTTCCTTTTCCACTCTTCTGATGCTGATGCTTCAGTTCATAAACTTAACCTCACTATATCAAAATTCTGATTTTACAGCCTACAGTGCAAGTTCATAAATGATTTTTATGATTTTATTTCAAGAAATTATGTATCATTTCTTGAATATTCTGTGTTTTACTATTTTCTATTCTTTTAAAAAATGAAATAGAAAAATATACTCAAGAGGAAATAAATGTTCACAACACCAAGAAAAATGTACTTTGAGACTATGATTATTAGTAAAAAGTCAAGGTACTAATTAATGAGTACCATGCAATACATGTGAAATGAAGGCCATAACATGCAGCTGGAAGAGAAATATTACAGGGAATATCTGAAGCAAGGATTCTTTCTAATAAAGCCTCCTTTCAACCTACATTATTAAAAGTAACTGGAATATGCCTTGAATTGCTCAATAAGTGTAATTATTGTTAAATATCAAATAAATGTTAGACATTATGCTTTAACTACAGGTATAATTTGTCTGTGATAAACTTTATGCTGCATTTTATGTTGGCCTAATCTCCAGATTTCAAATCTTCCTTTAGGTTCATGATAATATATGGTTACTGTTCAAATACACAAACATTAATGTTATTTGTTGCTTAGATCTTAATTTCAATGATCTTGCATTTGCATCAACTTTATCTTTCTTTGTCTTTTTCCTAATTTGTCTTTTTTAAAACACAGTCTGATTCTCAACTTTGACAGACTTAATAGTGAAAGCACTGCTTTCCTGATCTTAACGTTGTTTTATGTATGCAAGCCTATATTATTAAAAAATTTAGATGTTAACCCTTCTCTTTTCCCTTTCATCACCCTTTTGTTAAATTTGGAGTCATTAAAAATAATTACTTTGTTGGAAATGCAAATACTTATGAAACAATTCAATAATTCTTGGTGTATCTTTGCATTATAAATACAAAAGCTCAAATAAATATAAGAAAGTGTGCCATGCTAATATTTAAACAGTGTAATATATGCAAATAGAACTGGCTATATAGCTCAATGGCAGAACATGCACAGGACTTTGGAATTGATCATCAGTATCATAAATAAACAAAACAATATGAAAGAGAAGCCACAAATAATTGTTTTCTTTTCTTAGATTATATGTAAACATCCTCAGGCCTAAAATAAAGTTATCATTAGCTTTAATTTCTTCATAACTTTATTACATAGCACAACAGTGTAGACTAATATTTCACTAATTCTTTTTGAGGCATCAAGGATCAAAACCAAGGTAAAGTGCCCTACCATTGAGCTATACTACCAGCCCACAGAGATAATATTGTTTTTTTAATCTCCATGGAAATATAGTGCTCACATCTAATTTTTTTCTTTTTCTTTTTTGGTGGAACTGGTGATTGAACTCAGGCCCTTGTGCTTGCCAGGGAAGCGTTCATTCCACGGAGCCATCTCCCAGGCCCCACATTTAAATTTTAAAAGTAAAAATTTGTGAGGGAACTTAGAGAAGTACATTACTTAATGAAATAATTTTTTCTATAACTATCTAGAATGCATTCATTCAATTTGAAGGTAAATCCTAATTGAGGATTTATGAAAAAAAAAAGCTTTTGGATTCTGACACTCATCACATGCCTTTCTTAAAATTACAAAAGTGCTGTCAGTGTAGTTTAGTAGTAAAGTGATCTTGGGTTCAATCTCCATTATCACAACAAAATGTTTTGAAAGAATATTATCTAATTATCTAAACAAAACATGTAAATCTAAATAAAAGCAGTATTTACCTAGGAACATTATCTACTTGAGTTCACATCCTTTGTGAAAATAAATAGCAAAACCATTTTGAGAACTGCAGCAAAATTACTAAACAAAGCAAAAATTGTCATCAATAATACATGCAATTTTTTCATTAGAATTTTAACATTTTGTATGGTAGGTGAAGCAAAACCACAGCTATTATTAAAAATAGCTGCCAAAAATCCCAGGCAGATCACCATCCTCCATACAATTTCTGGGTGAAACTTATTAACTAACAGTGACAGTGACATTTTATCTTTGTGTGATTCGGAGGTATGTAAACATTCCTGTCCAAGAAGTTTTATTTAACATATTGAAAAGTATTTCATAGCCCATATGTTTGATTTTAGTTATGAAGGTAGACTTTTCTCTTGGACCAAATGTCTTTATGGTCATCTTCTATAAAAAATAGAAAAAAATCAATTCTGCTATGTCAGAACATAATTTTTAGTGCTGCAATTCAAAATTTCCAATTGGTAAAAATAGGTAAAAATTGTTCTTTCTTGTTTAATTTGACACTTCCGAAAAATATTTATGTGTGATGACATGTCTAATGTTTTTATTTAAAAATAAATTCAGTTTTCTAAATATACTTTGTGAGTTAGGTAATTGTTCATATAAAATTGTGAAATATATTGCTTTTTAATGAACATATGTTGTATGTGTGGACAACTTCAAGTATCCCTTACTGTTTCTATAAAAAAGTACATTGAAATATGTTTGTTTTTAAAAGTGCTTTTAGCTTATCAGTGCTATTGTCAAAAAATTCTCAGAAAGAATATAGGTGTTGACATTTTTGGATTCCATTTTCTCTAAATAGGCCTCCTTTTGAATAAGGTTGCATTCAAAGGCTGTCTTTAAAATCAGTTTTTTCTCTTTGAAGTGGGAATTTTCTATTCATACATTTTCACTTTTAAAGTAATCTAGCAGGAAAAGATGCCACCTCAAATCAGTGATGCAATACTTAGTAATGTGGAAATTTAGAGGCAACTGTAGTACTCTATAATTAATATGCTTTCAAACTTTCTTTCAAATACCATTTAGAGTGGCATTCTGATAAAAACTCCTTTGAAAATTCACAGTCAAGGAAAGGAGCAGAATAATTCTTTTATTCTTATGAACACAGAGAGAAGGTAAGACACTTTTATAAAAATCACTTTTCTGAAAATATCTGATCAAATAGGCCTGACTTTACTTTCATAATCACAGAGGGCATCACATTCATGGTATACATTCAATTTCATAATTCTGATGTTATATTTATTTTTAAATTTTCCTGACCAAATATTTTCAAGACAGTGGTCTACAAAGACTGCACTTGTTTAGTTGTTTGTCTTTTCTGTATGTGAGTATCTTCCATAAAATTTTACTTTTATATGTAAAGAAATTAAAAACAATTTAAGAATATTCCGGGAAAAGAGACAGTGCAGATGACAAATATATCAATATTTTCATAGTCTTCTTGCTCTTTCCTTATTTTTCCCACATAAAAATGTGAACAACAGGAAACAAATTGCTATTAAATTAAGTAGGTTAGAATATATCTGTTGAAAAAATAAATTAATCTCCATTTTTTAGATTTCCTATATGAATCATAGTTATATGCCAGTCAATAATACAAACAAAGGAAAATAATGGTGGTGCATATCTATAATTCCACCATTTTGGAAGGTTTAATTGAAAAAAATAGAAATTTCAGGCCCACATGAATGACTTAGAAAGTCCCTTTCTCAAATACATACATCAATATATACAATGCAATGCAATGATGCAGTACAACACAACAAAACACACAAGGGTGCTTGAAGTGTGACTGCCAAGCGCAAGAAGTTAAATATAATTAACTGTTTCTTTGCCCTGACATATATTCTTTAATTCAGCCTTAACTGGCATGAGTAGTATTGAGTCTTTTGCATTCTTTACTATAACTTTGTGAGATTTTCTAGCCATTTTCTTTCATTTGTGAGTTTACACCTTTACAAAATCTAGTACCTTACTTACTCTCAGATGTTATATCAAGTATGACTGTGAAATGTTTTTGAAACTTGTAAAAACTATGTCTGCTTAGAAGATATAATAATTAACACTGTTGCTAATTATAGGACAGTGAAATAATCAAGAATGTAGGGCCAGGGAGATAGCTCAATGGCATAAGTGCCTGCTTGGCAAGGGCAAGGTCCTGAATTTGATCCCCAGTACCCTCTCCAAAAATGAATGTAGTAAGTAAAGTTCTCATAGATGGCAATGTTATCATATATGCAGAATTCAGCAAGTTGTGGTACACAGGCCAAATTCAGTCTATCACAAGTCCTTGAAAGTGAAATTTTATTGAAACAAAGTGGCTTCCATATTTATATATTTTCTATGGTCATTGTCACATTAAAACAATTGAGTATTGTCAGAGATGGGTATTCCATTGCCATTTTACTATTGTAGGTGTGTGAATTCAGCAATTTGTGGTACACAGGCCAA
>PVKA01029664.1:5526-28162 GCA_004027165.1 Ctenomys sociabilis
ATCAGACAGTTTCAAAACACCATAACCATACAGAGTCGATGAAATAATACATTGCAAACTGTTTTCATAATGTTTTGGTATTGTACAAGGTGCATACATGATATTATATTTACAGGTATTTATGTAGCTGAATTATATCACAGATTCAATAATTATTTACCTAGTGGATGACCATAGCACTAAAAGCCGACATAATATCAACTTTGAGGTGATTGAGTCAGGAAGTCAAAAGAAATGGGGAAAATGAAGGAGTGGCACTACAAAAAAATAAAAAAATTATATCAGAAGTTTCTAGAAGCTGTTCACTTACATATCATTGGACAGAACCTTATGCCAAGGTCACATTTTTCTGTAACCATGATTGAGCTACTGAAAAAATGGCCATAGTGATATTGTGGGTACATTACCATTCCAAGAAAAGTAGGGATTCTTCTCTTAAGGAAGAAAAGAAGCATGCATAACAGGCAATTATCAAAATCCAACATGGGGCTCATATTTATAAAACAGAAAGTTGGCAAATGAATCATAAAAATACTGTTAATATAATGTCTTAATCCAAAGCAGTACGTTTTTTGGTGGGAGGAGGGGAAAAAGGAGTACGAAAGAGTGCTGCAGCCTGCGCAGCAACATTTTGTTATTTTTGAAGTTTTAAGAGACACAAAGTTCATCTCACTGCCAAGGAATTTCCCAGTTGTGTGGTTTGCCTGGAGGATCAGATGTTTTCAGAGCTAAAAAGTGATCATCTGGCATTTTATGGGTCTCTGCAGCATCATTACTATGGTTCATTGTACTTTTTGCAACTATCTTGGCCAACCTTGAAGAAAGATTCAGAAAAACCTCTTCCTTCAAACACATCTATAGCTCTGCATATTCTAAGTCTGCTAGTTTTATATGTAGTCATGAACTGACAGGTTAGACAGGGACTAAATGAAATTGAGATGAGAACAGGATAGATAAAGATACTTGCTGTCAGTGCCCCACTGCAGAAGGCTTTTATTTATTTATTTAAAAAATCATACAACTTTTTTATTGAGTCACAAAGAGGTATCAAAATCAAATGCAAAGATTACAGGGGAAGACTTAATAGAAGTACTAGAGGTATCAAAGGAACTGAAAATGGTACTAGGCGCAGGGCAATTATGAACATGGTAGGACACAGGGAGACCAGGGAGCATGTGCTGAAGAGACTACCCGAGAGGATTTGGTGAACTTTTGATCATAGACAACACCTAGATAAAGAAGTGATGGGCCAAGTCTTCTAAACCAAACTATGTGCTTAAGAGTCATCTTTGCCATTGGCACTGTCTCTGTCATTCTCCCCTTCCTCAGCCTGTTTTTCATTAATTCTAGCTGGTCTTCTGCCAGATCTTCATTTTCAACATCATCCAGTAGATCCTCCTCCTCAGCAGAGTATCTGCAGCACCCTCAGACTCCATCGTCACATTAGTCTCATCTTGCTTCTGGGAGGTGGTGGTCTGCTCCTCTTCAGTCTAATCATTCTTCATTGCCACTGCTTGTTTGCTCTGTTCTTTTTCAATTTTCTCCAGGCTTTCAAATCCACTTTTTGTTTTATCTGGGTCAGCTCCTTCTTAATGGCTTGAAGGTCTTTACCTTTCAACTTTCCAAACTTGAATGAAGATCCCCTCTGGCCACTCTTAGATTTGAAGACATTTTTGGCTCTTTGGGAGGTGTTTTCTGGTTCATGCTGGTGTTTTGAGGGCACTAGAGCCAGAGCAATAGGAGGAGGAGGAGAAGGAGGAGGAGGAGCAGGAGGAGGAGGAGGAGGAAGAGGAGGAGGAGGAACATGTGCTGGATACATCCTGTCATAATAATCACTTTGAAAGTCATCATCCAAGTCAAAAGAGGAGCTGAGTAGAGGGCACGGAGAAGAGTGTTCTGGTATTGACCCATACATCACCACTGCAGATCATTTCACACCTGCTTTTCTTCTGTTCACTTTTGACTCTGCAGCCAGATTAATACCTAAAACCTGGCCAGCAATCATTCTTCCTTCCAATCCAGCTACAGCAGCCCAGACATTTCTCTCATTAGCATACTTGACAAAGGCAAAGCCCTTATGAATGGAGCAACGTACAATTTTCCCATACTTCAAGAAGATGGAAAGCTGGGAAGATAGCTCAGTAGAATAAGTATTTGCCTGGCAAGTTCAGGGTCCTGAGTTCAATAGAGGAGCAGAAGGAGGAGGAGGAGGAGGAGGAGGACGAAGAGGAAGAGGAGAAGTAAGCTTCTACATTATATTTCTTCACCACAAGAGTGTTCAGATTCCCAATGAAAACACAGGAATTTATAGAATGAGGATGTCTTGTTGATAACATTGCTAGCCATCGTGTTTGAAGATTAAGTTCAAAAACTGTAGCTAAAGATAAAAAAAAATTCAGAGGAAGGAGATGAGAGATGAGATCCAATTCTGAATCTTCTGCTCCCAGGTTCTACATGGAATTGAATACTGCTCAATGTTAGCAACGTGACAGCAATCAGTCAGTCTCTGTCTCTTCACAAAATGTGCCTTGTCCTTCAGTGAACATTGCTATATTCCTCTGGCTTTTAATCCCTTGCAAATTTGCAGGAGGTGAGTTAAAACAGTGATTCTCAGAAATTTTCACCAATCTCCCCCTGATGAAAGGGACCAGACAAAAAATTTTTCAAGAGTAAAAGACACAGAATTTTAATAGAAAGCAAACAGGTTTTGTCATAGGAGGACCCATTTGGAACTTTACAAATAGATCTCACCTTTCTCCACCTTCAAATATGGCTCCCTTGTAGAGAAATACATAAATACAAGCATTCATTTTGTAATGGTACTTTATAATTAATTACCCAAGAATAACATATTACACGTGCAGGAAATCTAGCCACACACTAAATATTAATGAATCCAACTGAGGGCCTAGCACTCATAACAATGAGTCCAGCTAAAGGTCTAGAGCCCACAAGTCCCATGCAGGCCTGCTTCATGTATATGTGCTGGAAAGGCTCACAGGTCAGTGGTGGAAGCTGGGACGTCTCTGCCAGTAGGATGAAAGATCTGTGCTAGCAGGCTGAAGGATCTGAATGGGAGCTAGGAAGCAATGCTCAAGATAACCACCAAAGCTTCCCCAAAAGTTACACAGCCATCCTCAGCAATAGTGAGGTACCAAGTTTCTCCAGGAGTGAGGAAAGCTGAGTTCCCATCAGGAAAGCCAATGTGACAAGCCTCGTGAGCTTAGCAGTGCATCATCTTCCCCTCAGAGCCAGGAATCGATGTTCAACATGAGGACCGAAGCTTCTCCAAAGTTCATTGGGAAAGCCGGCATGTCAAGGTCCTCCAGTAGAACAGTCCAAGGGAGCTAGTAGTTTCCATCAGTTACAACAGCTTCTGGGAAGAGCATCTCTCACAGCATTTTGGCAGATTTTCCTGTTCTGCCTTTATGCTGCTGGCCACAACCCTCTGGTGAACCCCACTCCCCACTCAGCAACATGCTAGTTTAATTCAGCTGGGTATAAGAAGTTGACCACCAATTAGCTGTCTCCCACAACTGAGAAGGACAAAACTGATTCAGTAAGGTTGTCTCAACATCTACATGGTCCTAGAAATCCTGATGAAAGCAGAAGTATTTAGCCCATTGTCAGACTGTCTTGTTTGCTTCTTAGCTAATACATCAGTAATTGAAGACATGCAGATTTTTGTCTTCACTTTTTCCTCAATTGAACTATAAGCTTGGGATGAACCCCAAATATTATTAACTTTCCTCTTTGGCCACTCTTGTAGTGATCTTAGATGGAGTTTTTCAATGTTTCCCCTTCTTTCTCCACATTTTATGTTTATGTACCTTCTTCATATATGATAGTCTAGAATACTACATAGGAATCATGAAATACAGCAAAAATTATATATTCCATACTAACTTTATGTAGTAGCAAAGTTTGAGCAAGAAACTTTTTCTCTTCAGCTCTAATTTATCTCATCTCAAGGATGTTGTGCCCAAAATTTGTTGTTTCATCCTAAACTGCTATATTTCATTTGAACATGCTGTTTTTTCTATGGTGGAATCTCTCCTTGCATTCACTTTAAAATCTGTTTCCAATTCAAGTTAAAGCAGCGAAACTAATGAAAACTAATATCACTTTGCTACTTCTACAATAAATGAGCAAGACAGGTAATTTTCTCATATTAGAAAATATTTGTAGAGACTATTGCTACCCTAGAATTTATTTGAACGTCACTTATGATCTGCAAATAAGAAAGTATTGCTTGTTATGTTAAGGAAAAAACTGTCTGCAGCTGAAAATTAGCTACAACAACTTAATATTTACAGAAATATGTATAGTAATCAACATAGAAATCTGTCTACAATGTTAGGGTTATAGGAGGTATTATTTATGCCATTGTATATGATAAGAGTAACGAGACAAAGGTTTTCAAGACCTCTGAACGTCTATTCCTCTTTTCTCTAACTGTGCTAATATGATGGCTACCTTGGCCTCTGATGGGCAGTAACTATTTCAACATTCCTCAAGCTTGGTGTCCACAAAAACTGTTCAGTTTACTTTCTTATAATCTTATTCTGTGAAACAATTTTAATATTGCATAATAATGCACAATCCAAATAGAGTGTTTACATATCAATGAAAATGCCATTATGGTCTCTATTAATGAAAGGTTAAAAGTTAAAAGGAAGTGGAAGTATTCAAGCGCAGTCTACAAAATTCAATTTGATCATCTCTTTACGGTTTCTAGTGAGATGTCATGAGTGTGTTGGTGAAAGCAAGCAGAGACAAAATATTTATGTTTATGGGCTACCATCTCTCTACATTACATGTGCAGAGCACTTACTTTATAATTATTAAGCAGTGATATATAATGTATACATTTATCTAAATAATTCTAGAGACTTCAGAAGCACAGACTGAATGGAGAAAAGAGGCAACTCATGGTAAAGCTGTGAAATATGGCTGCTGTGGTTTGTATTTTCTGAACCCTGTGGTTTACTTCGGTTGTTATTGTGGCAGTGCTGGAAGGTGGGGCTTAGTGGGAAGTCTTTGCGAGAAGAGGACAACATTTTTACATAACCACTAATGCCTGGTACAAGACTGGGCTAATTTTTACAGGACAGACAGAGTTAGCATGAGAGCAGCTTGGCATGGTGCATGGCTTTCCCTGCTACTTCTCTTTTGGATGCATCTGAGGGTCTTCTGCTTTGTGGTATGAACTTTAGAAGCACCAGGTCCTGGGAAGAAGTCAAGCAAATACTAGCACCATGCATGAGACAGAACCCTGAACCAAAATAAAGTTCTTGTTCCTTCTTATAAACCATCTGGTCTTAGGTATTCCTTTTAGACAGAAAAAGGATTGACACAATAGCTGTTTTGAGTATAGGAAAACAAATTTGAACGCTACTAAGTAGTAGTAACCTATTTCCATGGTTGGTCCTGACTCAGTCAAATGTGAAGCAGTGCTTAGGAGCCCTGGAGGAAAAGGTAGGATCTAAGTTTTCAGATGCTGCTTTTCTTGAAAATATGTCATATCCTCATCACTAGCTTTACTGCTTAAGCAAAAATTTTCTTTTGTGTTTTGCAAAATGCATATTCTAGCATTTCGTTAAAGGTTAAAGAATTCAAATGTGCTTATGAGGAAGTTTTTCAACCCACCAACTCTATTCTTACTTACCCCAGGTGCAGTATTTTTGTTTCTGCTGTTAATTATTTTGATTGTTAAATCTGCAATTTTAAATTATATTATTATATTACTATTTCTTGATTTTTAAAAATAATCTTTGATAACACCCCTCAATGAAAGAAATTTGAATTTGCATAATTTTCTACACAGTAAGTGAAGTGGAAAGTACTGTTGCACTTCCTATATTGATATCCATGTCACACATACCACATTAATAGTTTGGGTACCCTTCTTTCTTTCTCTGTTCTCTAGGAAAGCAAGATATTTTTTTTCTGGGAAATATATATCATTAAAAATTGGTAGGATAAATATGTAAAGCTATCAATCCTTTTATGCATGAAGACTGAAACACTGATTTCAATTTCTTTAATGGTTATAGGACTTTTAAGGCTTTCTTATTCTTCTTAAATAATTTGCAAACTGTAAATGTGAAAGATTTTGCAACGTTCATCAAAAGTTTCAAATCTACTGGCAAATAAAAAGCACAAATTTTCTCAGAGGATATATTATCTTTATAATTCTTGATTTAACTAAACTATTTTAATCTAAATATAATTTTACATTTTTTTCCTTTATCTCCTTAACAGTCCACTGTTTATTTATTTATTTAGCAAAACCATGGATTGAACTCAGGCCTTTATGTTTGCCATAGAAGCACTTATTCTACTGAGCCATCTCCCCAGGCTCCACTTTAATTTAAAAATTATTTTAGCTGATTTTTATTGGCCTTGTTTTTCTTTATATGCTAGCTACAGTATTTAACTTTATTTTTCCTGCTTTATTTTGAATTTATTTCATTATATAATTCTAAAATAAGATGATGATTAATTTTTACCCTTTTTAACGCAAAAATTATATTACTTTATATTTTTATAGATGTTATTTGTACTATGCTATGATTATCGATATGTATATTATATCAAAAATTATAAGGGTAGGGAGATCACTCAGTAGGCAGATAAGCATCTGCCTGGCAAGTGCAAGATTCTGTGTTTGATCCCTGGTACAGGAAGAAAGAAAGAAAGAAAGAAAGAAAGAAAGAAAGAAAGAAAGAAAGAAAGAAAGAAAGAAAGAAAGAAAGAAAGAAAGAAAGTCTTTAAAGGACCTCTCCAAATACTTCTCTTTCTTTCTTTCCCTTAAAGACTTCTACAAATACAGCTTCTCTTTCTTTCTTTCTTTCTTGTGACAAAACAAAGCAAAAAAGGGGGATACAAACATAAGACCATTTTTTAGTGGAAAAAATATGTGTATATACAAAATAGGATAGATGTAGAGCTACTTTCTCTTAGTTCAATGAGAACATTTGTACTAATAGTGTTTAGACAAGAAATTATGTCTGCATCTTGTACTGTGAATAGATACTATGAAAAAAGAAAGAGAAAAAAGAGAGAAAGAAAGAAGTGTATTTGAAGTTAGGAAGAGGTTTTGGACTGGATTTATGGCTACATGTACTGTACTGTAATGCTTTCAATGGGCTGGGGATATAGCGCATTGTCATAAGCGCCTGCCTGGAAAGCAGAAGGCCCCAAGTTCCATTCCTGATACTAAAAGACAAAAACCAAAATATAAATTATTTAGTTTTGAAATTTAATGATAATTATATATATAATATATGTATTATATATATGATTATTTTTCTTTGATTTCTATCTGATTATTTAATACAGTATATATATTTAATTTCTAAATAAGTGATGTTTCAAAACTTTTGACTTTATAGAACTGCTGCACAAATATCCAATTAGTAAGAAAACAATTTGGCAAATACTTTAATATTTCTTCATAATCTTTTTTATTTTAAATAGAAAAAATAAAAATAAGAAAAAATCAGAGTTTCAAAAACAGCTTAGTAGGAGAGTTACAATAATTAATACACTGTGTATTTCTGGATTCATAGTAGCTAATCAGAGAATAAAATATAAGAATGATATCTTACTTAAACAATGTTAGTACAAGGAGCCAGGGAGATGGCTCAGTGGAATAAGGGATTGGGTAGCAAGTTCAAGGGCCTGAGGTCAACCCCCAGCAACACATATAAAAAAGAAACAAAAAAACAAAAACAATGTTAGTACAAACCATTTCTTCAGTGAAACAGGAGAAATTAGCTGTGGAACCACCTTAACTATCTTATGTATGAATACAGTTTTCCTTTTCCCTTTCTTTCCCCTTTCTTCCATCACAGTTTGTCTTTTATTTTTTTTAAGAGTTCCTTTCCTATTCACAATGTCTATCATACATTTGGGATCTGATTTACTCTTACAGTTTCTCCCACTAGTGAGACAGTATGATGTTTACACGCATGGGTCTGATTTATTTTACTTTTCAGTTATGGTCTAGTGTTGCTTCCATTTAGGTATTAAAAATCTCCAGATTGTCCTTCTTATGTCTGATTAATACTCTGCTATATTTTAAAGCAACATATTTTTTTAATCCAGTACTCAGTTGAGATTCTTTTCTGTTGTTTGTAAGATATAGCTATTTTAAATTGTGCTGCTATAAACATAGGTGTACATATATCACTGTGTTATGATGATTTTACATTTTCTGGGAGGTTACCCAGAAGGGAATAGCTAGGTTCTTCCTCTTCTTCTTTCTTTCTTTTTTTTTTTTTGAAGCAGATATTTTATTAACTGACCAAATCATAAAAACACCATGGCAGATACCTTAGTTCATCCTTTTAATAAGCCTGTTGATCTGGTCTTCCCTATTTCCAGCATCTCCACCTTTCACAAAATGTGTGGTCTTTTTCTTCAGTCCACCTCGTGGAGTTGATGACTTGAATGGCCACAAGAAGTTATTTGCCTCTTTGAAGCATTTTCCAACAGTATAGATCTCATGAATCAGATCCTCCATGCAGATGATTCCATATTTACCGAGAGATCAAGCAATCAATGAATTATCCGTCAAGCAATTTGCTTCTTATTAATTTTGCCATGGCCATGCTTGTATATTAGTTCGTTCACTGACTTCAGGTTTGGGTTCCCCCATGCAATGTATGGCTCCACAATTTTCACCATGTTAATTGACGCCTTGTTGAGCTTAACGAAGGTACCATTGAAAATTTGGCAAAGGCGAAGAAGCTGCAACACCTTGTGGACTTTTGGGCTCACACCATTAATACCCCTGATCCAGATAATGTATGCCAGTTTGGGCTCTGCAGGGACATAGAAGTTGCCAGCTTTTCTTGCCATCCTAGCCATTCGGATCTCAGTTCTGTACATCTGTCTGTGCTCCTTATGATAGTGCCTGGCTTTTTCATAGATGAGCTTCCTCCTCGCCTTGCGAAGCATTTTCTGGGCAAACTTCTTTCTCAGGCACTTTATCTTCAGTTCTGCGAAATGTTTTCTCTTTTTCATTAGGGTTTCTGGCACAGCAGGAACCTTCTTTTTCTTCTCTTCTACACCCTCCATGGTTCCAGCCGGAAAAAGAGCCTTCCTCTTCTTCTTCGTCGTCTTCTTCATTTTTTGTTTTGGCGGAACTGGGGATTGGGGAATTGAACTCAGGCCCTTGAGCCTGCCAGTGAAGTGCTTATTCTACTGATCCATCTCCTAGGCCCCTGAGAGTTTTAATCCTATTTTTTTAAGGACTCTCCGCACTGATTTCCATATTAGGTGCACCATTCTCAAGTTGCTTCCCTCCCCAACAGCTGTACCAGCATTTGTTATTGGTTGATTTTTTTTTTTTAATAATAGCCATTCTTTTTGGGATGAGGTGGAATCTCAGTATTGTAATGATACTGAACATTTTTCTTATATTTATTAGCCATTTCTATTTTTTTCATCTGAGAAGTGGGTATTCATCTCGAATACACACTTTTGGATTAGGTCTTTGAATTTGAGGGGTCTGAGTTTTTCATCTCTTTATTTGTTTTAGATATGAGTCCTTTGTCTGTGGGACAACTGGCTAAAATATTTTCACTCTTTCGGTTGTCTTTACACTCTGGTTTCCTTTCTTCCTTCCTTCCTTCCTTTCTTTCTTTCTTTCTTTCTTTCTTTCTTTCTTTCTTTCTTTCTTTCTTTCTTTCTTTCTTTCTTTCTTTCTTCCTTCCTTCCTTCCTTCCTTCCTTCCTTCCTTCCTTCCTTCCTTTCTTTCTTTCTTTCTTTCTTTCTTTCTTTCTTTCTTTCTTTCTTTCTCTCTTTCTTCCCTCCTGCATTTGCCAGGGAAGTGCTTAATCCACTGATCCATCTCCTCAGCCCCCAGGTTTTCTTGATAAAATATGTATTTTACCCTTGTTCATAAAGTTAGATCAAGGGGCTGGAGAGATGGTTCAGTGGAATAAGGGCTTCCCTGGCAAGCACAAAGTCCTGAGTTCAAATCCCTGGTTCTGCCAATAAATAAATAAATAAATAAATAAATAAATAAATAAATAAAATATAAAGTTAGATCAAATTTGTTAACTGTGTTGATGTATTCTACTCTTTGATACAATTAGTATGTTTATATGCTTTAGATAAAAGGAAAAGCAGAGGCTGAAAAAAAAGAATACAGTTATTTGAAGATAAAACAGAATAAGGGGATTATTGTGCAAAATACATAGCATAGAGGTTACAGTATCTTATTATACATTGTAAAACAGGCCACTGTAAAAAGCTGAGTCTTGAACTAAGATTATAAGTATTTAACTATAAGTTACGTAGACTATTATAGAAAGTACTAGGTCATTATCAAAGTTGAAGGAGGAAATTTTATTCTGGCTCACAAGTATAGAAGTTTCTGCCTATGATCAGTTGTTTCTCAGGCAGAGTAGCATTGCAGAGAAGCCCTGCAGAGGAGAAACAGGGTAGGCAGAAAGCAGCAAGGCAGCAGGGCTGCAGCCCTAGTCCTGGGTTCTTTCTGCCAATTTATGTCCATCCAGGCTGCCAGGTCTTTGGTTGGTGCCAACTGCAGTCAGGCTGAGCCTTCTGGTTATCCCCACCCAGAATTCTGACAAATGCAGTAATCACACAGCAGCACATGGCCGAGATCAAACCACATCTGAAAAATCCCTGCCTGTGTCCCTCTGAGGCTTTAGGGGAACTTCTAGCCACAAGCATATGCAAACCTTTGCATCTTTAGGAATAATTTATTTATTCTTTTCAACAAATAATGAGGATGGGAAGCATTGAATTTCCTTTATAGATGCCTGGTTAGTAAATGATAAAAGAAATTAAGATCGTTCCCAGACCCATTCTTTGATCCTTGCTCTAAGTAGTCTTATCAAATATTTACTAATAATTTTGGATCACCAAAGTGAAAAGGCTTGATTTGTCTCTGTCATCATTAACCATGGAACACAAGTCACACACACTCAAATAGCTGGAGGAAGGTATATTACCCGGCTTTGCTGTCACTGAGACACAAAAACTTGAAAGGAGAAAATGCATCATTTGGCTTATGGATTCAAGAGATTTAGCCCAATAGTTGGGTGGCTCCAGGGAAGGACTATTTAGGCAGAATGGCCTGGCAAGGAAAAAATTAAAAAAGGTTAAAACCTTAGCTCATGGTAGCCTAGAAAGAGCAGGGGAACAGTGCCAGGAAGAAAGGGGTCAGGGGCCATGTTTAGCTCCCGAAATCGCACTTCTATGACCCACTCAGACACACTCATCAGTGTGTTTTACTAACCCCTTTGTTGACTCCCAAGCCAATCAACTTGTCCCTATTAAGTTTAATCACTACAAGAGTTTTATTAGCTAAAGAAAATTTAATATGAAATCTATGCATCAAAGTATATGGTGAAACATACATTGTACTAGAGATTTGTCAGGGCAAAAAGAACTTGCAGATTTTAGAGTGTTAGGAAGGAGGTAGGATTTGAATTGGAACTGTAAACATTAATGGGAGTTAGAGAACATGTCCCTGTTTTTAATTATCACGTTTTCTATTATATGAAAAATTCAGTTTGCATCTATATCTGTATCAATCCTTCTCCTTGCTTTATCCATTTTCTCTCTCTTTCTCTTTCTCTCTGTTTTTTCATTTTTTTATTAATTTTATTGAGAAACAAATAGCAATGAGACAGCTTAAAAACAGATTAGTAGGACAGTTTCAATAATTAGTATATTGCATATTGTTTTCATAGTGGTTATTCACACTACAACATGCAGACATGACATCCTGTCCAAACACTATTAGTAAAGCTCTTTCTTCTTGAATTAAGAGAAAGTAGCTGTATATTTATCCTATTTTGTGTATAAGGATACAAATGAAGGATCATTCATTTGTATCCCCTTTTTTGTTTAGTTTTGTCAGAGATGGGTTTTTTCATTGTCATTCCATTGGTAAATATTGTAGCTGTGTGAATTCAGCAAAATAATCCAATATAGTACAGTAGTCCATAATAGTAGTGCATTATCTGTAGGACAGGCAATGTCAGAAGTTGTTGACTTGATCTCTTTATAGTTCAGTGTATTAATATGGCTTTACTTTTCATACCTTGTTATTATATTTTTCGCTGGATGGTTAAGACCAAGAAAAAGCAAGACCTATATAACAAGAAATCTAATTTTTGTATCTGAAAAGGTCAGTGAAATCCCCTCAGGATTTACTCTGAAACCCTGTTTGTAGAACTTTGTCAATGTCAGCCATGTGGATGAGTCATGGCCATTGCTTGACCAATTTGCTCTCTGTAAAAGCCTAAGCGAATGTTTTCTCTCCATGTGACTCTCCTTAGGCCCCCTTAGGTATATTCTCAATTGTCGATCACTTTATTTGGTGGCCCCATAATCTCCTTGATCAGTAAATTTGGGACATCACTGAATTACAGGATGTTACAGTACAGGGAGAACACAACCTTAACTGCACTAAGTGAAGGGATCATTAGATTTAAGGTTCTTTACGGAGTTAGCAAGTGGACTTGCTAAAAATTTGTAAAACTGGCCTATATAGAGAAAAGTGGAGGGGTCTATTGAAGCAGAAAGTACAATGGATAGTAATGGATCCAATATACAGAGGGGAAAGCAGAGTGGAGAGGATATTGAGAGCTGTGAGTGAGACCCTGGAATGCATTAGTTGGTGTTAATGACTTCAAATTGAACTGGGTCTGAAGGAAGATAAAAAACCATTGTGAATTTCATCTTCATGGGAAATGATGCAGAAAATCATCTCCATCATTTTTAAATTGTGGTGGAGAATGAAAAGTAGCAACAGAAAAAGTGAGCATTTTCTGTTTGCTCATACTTTCTAAGATAGCTCATTTTCTTCTCACCTGTAAAGTTTGAAAAATGTTGTTTTGCAGTGACCTAAATTTCTTTTGTCAGAGTTCAAGTCCATCTCTTTTCTTGCTTTCCCTCCATAAATGTCAGCAATCAATCATAATACATTTACATGTAGCTGCAGTTTGCTTTTTTAAAAACTGTTCTTAACTTCTGAATGACACTGTTGGAAACTAGCTTTATTTAACATTATAATAGAAAGTTGAACCCTTATCTGTCGATCTTGTGTTTTCTTTTTGGGGTAACGGTGACACACATATCCTGCCCTCATGTGTCAATTCAATATAAAAACTACTAGTTTCTCAAGTTCACTTGGAGGGCTAGCATATGCTGTAATCATGTGGCAAAGTGCTTGCCTTATATACACGAGACTCTGCTCAACCCCAAGATCATTAAAAAATGACTTTTGATGAATTGTGCCATCTTGCTGAATATTATGTTTCATGAAAGTTATTTTTCTGCATGGAAACACAGTCTGAATTTTGGTCTTAAAACCAGTGAGGTTAACAAAGAGTTCCAAAAGCTGGGAGGATTTTCACAAATTTATTTTTAATCCTTGAATCTACAAGAATCACATCTATTTAAAACTAAAAGCATTGTCCTAAGGATAATACCAATTAATATAATTGTGTTATTATATTATACTATATTAATATGTTAAAATAGGAAAAAGGTCATAACTCTCATGACTGGGTAGCATGACAAAGCGCCTGTCAGGATCTCATAAGTGCATGAATGTGGTCGTTATTTTTTACCTGGCAAAGGAGAATATCTGTTTTCCTAATTTTTTTTTTACTTTAAAACAAAATTAATATTAATGTCCTTTAAGTCCTCATATGGAACTTTAATATTAATTTTTCTTCAATTTGACAATTTACACATCTTTAGTTATGTTTTTTGAATTCACAGTGAGGAAAACCTGTGCAGATTTTGCAACTGATGGTATCTGCAGAGACTAGAGTGAAAAAACATAACTCAGGACTAATTTTCTGACTGTGTTGCAGAATCAAAGGTTGGTCACTAATGTTTTTTTCTTCAGATCCTAATGTTGAACTTTGCTGACATGAAATCTCACATTTCTGGGTATTTTATGTTGTTTATCCAGAACCTGACACACTTTAACCCACATAGTTCTGGTGATAATTGCTGAATTTCCAAACTAATAGGAACACTGGCACAAAACTAAATAATATCAGAGTTTGTTATTTGCGAAGTGCCAATTTTCTGTAATTAGGGAAATTGCTAATTATCACTGGAACTATTCATTAATATTTGAAGGAAGATAAAAATTGATAGAAATGTATTTTAGTGGCTAAAATTCTGAAAGACCACCTGCTGTCATCACTTTGATGAGTCTGAGGCTTTGTAATTTATCTAACAACTGGGCAGTGGTTGGGATAGTGGAAGTATTATTGTTTTTCCAAATGTTTTGATGGAATGCTTAAAGTGAAAGACATCTACCTGACTTAACTGGTAAGTTGGGAAAGTCTCACGCTAATCACTTAATACTAGTACTTTTTATGAGGTCAAAGTTGCCTGCTTGATTAAATAAAGGGCACAGTTCTCTACATTTATTTAGTACTATGAAAAGAGGCACTTATTTGCAGTTTTATGTGTTGTAATGCTAATTATCACTATTATATCTCATAATTTTAGAAATATGCTAAGCTTATGAGCAACGTAAATGAGCTCTCATTTTCAAAGTTTAGAACATGTTTACCACAGATTGCCTTTCAAGACTGATTTGTGAGAGTGTTCTTTGACCCAGAATAAAAATAAGCACAAATGCAAGCAATACTTGAAAGTGAGTTTAAAAATATGTATTCAGCAACATACTAGAAATATTAGAAAATTGATGCTGTTTTTTTTTTCTACATTTAACCAATGGGTGTTAAAAGCATTATAAAATTGTTGGCTACCAATTTAGCCAACAAATATTTTCTGTGTTTCTACCCTGAGAAAGGAACTTGGACAGCCATAAGTCTAGGAGGTGTGAAAGGGAAAAAAAAAGGAGGTTGGCAAAACAAAATATGAGTAGCCCAAGTTCAGTATGAAGCTGAAAGGGCTGAGTCTTCCTGGGGTGCACTAAGAAGACCCAGTGGTTAAAGAGGTGTCAGCGAGCTCAGGTTCCACAAGATGAACTTGGAAGCAGAAAACCAGTGAGGGTGAGGAAGTGGAGAACCTGGGAAAGGTGGCTGTAGCTTAGCGGGCTGTGTACAGAGTTCAGCCCGGCACAGCACAGTGTTGACTGAGTTCCATGGAGATGCTCAACGCAGTCTACCCGTCACTCAGAAAAATTATGAAAGAATAACTGGTGCTAACATAGATGGTTTTTTATCTGTGATTTCAAATATTTTCTTCTTTGTTGGTGCTGATGATTGAAGGTTGTTTCTAGTGGACTTCAGACAATGCTTCCCAATTTAGATTTTTCTTTTTCCTTTTCCTTTTTATGGTACAGGGTCCCACCAGGCAGCTCTCACATGTAGTGATTCTCTTGTTTTCAGCCTCTCCAGATCTGGGATTACAGGCATAAGCCATCACTCCCAGTCTTGGTGGATGGCTCAGAGTGCCCCGGTGGGGCTGGTGTGGCGTGTGGTACTGTGGATCAAATTCCAGTCCTTGTGCTTGCTTAAACAATTTAGATTTTTCAATGCAAACCCTATATTTCCTGGAGACTAGCTACAGTAGTAATCTAGCTAACCTACTTTGCACTGCTGAGATCCCTCTAGAAAAAGTGTAACGTTAAAGGACTATAATAGATTATCAAAGGCAAAGGGACTTAAATTACTCTGTCCTACCTGGAAGCAGCAGTCTACGTAAATATCCTCAAGACTTTCTTCACCTGATAAACCTGTTACCACTGTCATTCTAGTTTTGAACAGTTTAGGTTCTCACTGGACAAAACCTTTTCTAAAACATGGCACTCAGAAATTAGTGCAATTTCCCAATTTAAACTGATAAGAAAATGTTCAGGAAATACTTCTTAAATTATTTCACTTGAATTTATACATTTCAAGATTTATGAGAATGTCTGGCTCAAAAAGAGACCTGATGTAGCTACTGTATCAGTCAGAATTTTTAGTTTTTAGCTATAAGAGTAGGAAGAAAAAGAAGTATATTCAAAAGATACTGGGGGCTAGTGGTTAGGTAGCTCAGTGGACTAAGCACCTGCTAGGCAAATGCAAGAATGACAGTTCAGTCCCAGGAACCACATGTGCTGGCCCCAATCCAGCCATGCTGAGCCAGCCACTGAGACCGGTGTAGCAGCATATGCCTGCAATCCCAGCACTGGTGAGGCTGAAAACAGGAGGATCATTATAAGTCTGAGCTGTCCAGTGAGACTCAGTACCAAATACACGAAACAAAGAAACTGAGTAGCTCACAGATTCTCTACTGAAGCTAGAGAACTGAGCTCAGAGTTTATAGAGCCAAAATTGTATTTTAAGATGGGGCAAGAAGGAGAGATGACTGCAGAGCAAGGCACTGGACTACAGAGCTTGGAATTCAAAATTCAGTTATACCTAGCATCATAGTCACTATTGCCTGGGCACCACAGAGGGCTGTGCAGCCCTTCCTATTTGAAGTTTGGTTATGAATAGGAGGGTTGTGCATTCAGGGACTGTAAGAAGGACAGGCTGCTCAAGGAAGCGGTGAGAATCCTAACCTGGGCTGAGGGCTCAGAATCTGATCACCCAACAAAGGTGATTGTTCCTCTATGTTTAATATTTCCCTTCATACCTTCCCAATCTTCTGAGAGGTCCTGAAATGAGCAGAGGATTGGGTGCTTTAATTTATTTTTTAAAAATTTTATTTTATTGAGAGACAAATATCAATGAGACAGTTACAAAGCTGATTAATAGGACATTTTCAATAGTTAATACATTTTACATTGTTATCTTCTTAGTTATCCATAGCACAAGAAGCAGAGAGGATATCCTATCCAAACACTATTACTACAAATCTTTCTTCTCATAGAATTAAGCAAAAATAGTTGTACATCTATCCTAACTATTCTGTATATACAAATACAAAAATAGTTCTGCCTTTGTATCCCCCTGTCTTGTTTAGTCTTGTCAGAGGTGGGTATTCTATCAGCATTTAAATACTAAGCGTGCTTGAATTCATCAAAACACTTCAATACAATCCAGCAGTCCACAATAGTAGTGGGTTATCCACAGAACTTGTTGACTAGAGTCGTTTGCAGCTCAGCATATAAATATGGCTTTACTGTATTTACCTCATTTTTATATTTTTCTCCTGGATGGTTAAGACCAAGATAAAGCAAGACGTATACAACAAGAAATATAACTTTTGTATCTGATAAGGTCAGTCAAGTCCACTCAGGATTTATACTGTAAGCCTGTATCACACTTTGTAGATCTTTAGTTAGTGTCAGCCATGTGGATGAGTCATGGCCATTGCTTGACCAATTTGCTTTCTTTGAAAGCCTGAGAGAAAGTTTTCTCTCCATATGACTCTCCTTAGGCACACTCTACATCATTGATCACATTCCTCTGTGGCAACATAATCTCCTTAATTACAAAATTTGGGGCACAACTGACTTCCATGATGTTACAGTACAGGTTATCCTGTGTCCTGAGTCTTCACTGACCTAAAAGGCTAGAGGTAAAATGTTGGCTGACCTTGTAGCCCTTCTGTTTCTCCAATTTTTGATCTGCAAACTTAAATTAGCCACCCTCCAAAGGAGAAATTATTACCCTGTAACATATGAAGTTCGGTTTAACTTCACTATCTGTCTAAATATCAAATATCATTGGCATAATGTGGAACAGGTATTTTCCATCAAGTATTGATGCATTGAACTTTAATTCCTTAGAGAATATGAGAAAAAAATTTAGAAAATAGAAATAGACATATATTTTACACATAAATTTAGAAATATAACCATATACAACATTGTAGCAGGACTGTCCTGTGACATTTTCTTGTGTGTCTCTGTTTTTTCATTTATTACCCATTTAAAAAATTACTTGTCAGACAGTATGGTGATAATTGGCTTCTCATGACCAGAAGTATGTATTTAGCAGACCAGAATGATAGGTATTCCAAGCACGACTCTTCTATTACACATTGTTATCTTCACTGCAGTTGCTTGGGACACAGACATCAGCATATATAGATAGGTTGAGTATCCTACCAATTAACTGCTACTTTCAAAAACCTGCTGATGTTTCTTGGGATCATTGCATTGCCCATCTTGTGCATACAAATGTATGGCTTTGTCCCTGACATGTATCCCAGCTTTTCTCCTTATCCTCACCTCGTTGCCCAATCCTCAAGTTCTCACTTTCCTTTTAATTGTGTTATGCCTTCCTATTTGTGTTTCTTCTTTTGATTTCTTAAACTAGAGAGTCTATACTATATTTACACATGTGGGTCTGGTTTATTTCTCTTATGAGTATATGTTCAAGTGTTATCCATTTCAATATAAATGCTTCAAGTTTATCATTATTACGGGCCGGGGAGATGGCTCAGTGGAATAAGTGCTTCCCTGGCAAGTACAAGGGCCTGAGTTCAATCCCTGGTTCCACAAAAGAAAGCTTATCATTATTTATAGCTGGGTAGTACTCCATTGTATAAAAATACTGCAAATTTTTCAACCATTCCTCATGTGATGGGCATCTTGGTTGTTTCCAAGATTTGGCTATTACAAATTGTGCTGCTATAAACATAGGTACACATCGATCACTATGATATGAAGTTTTCAGTTCCTCTGGGAAAATTCCCAGTAAGGGGATAGCTGGCTTGAATGGGATTTCCAGGCCTAGTTTCTTAAGGAGTCTCCACACTGATTTCCATAATGCTTGCACCATTCTACATTCTCATCAGCAGTGGAGAAGGGTTCCCTTTTCCCCACAGCCTCTCCAATATTTGTTGTTGGTTGATTTCTTTATCATAGACATTCTTTCTGGGGTAAGATGATATCTCAGTGTTGTTTTAATTTCCATTTCATGGATGGCTAGTGATGTGGAGCATGTTTTGCATATATTTATTGTCTTTTTTTAATTCCATCCTCTGAGAAGTGTGTATTCATCTTGGATGTCTATTTGTGGATTGAGTCTTTAAATTTAAGGGCCCTAATGTATTTTAGTTTTTTATAAGTTCTAGAGAGCAGACCTTTGTCTGAGTGCTTATTAGTTAAGATTTTTTTGAAATTTGTGGGTTGTCTTTCTACTGTGTTGGTAATTTCTTTTGATGTGCAAAAACTTCCCAATAAGAATTGATCCCAGTTGTTGATTCTTTCAAGTGTTTCCCATGCGAATATATGTTTGTTTATGAACTCCTTGCCTACCCCTATGTCTTCAAGAATTCCCCCTACTTTCTCTTCTAGGAGACAGGGTTTCTGTTTTAATGTTTAGATCTTTAATCCATTTTGGCATAAGCTGAGTGCATGGTGACAGACCTGGGCCAAGTTTTAGTTTTCAGCATGCAGAGAGCCAGCTTTTCCAGCACCATTTGTTAAAGAGGAAATTTTTCTTCCAGTAAGCATGTTTGGCTCCTTTGTCAAAGATCAGTGTGTTTGTAGAGGCCTCTGCATCTCATCTATTCCACTGATCCTCAGGTCTATTTCATTGCCAATACCATGTTGATTTTATCACAGTCACTTTGTAGTATAATTTCAAGTCAGGAATGGTAATGCCTCCTGGCTTGTCCTTGTTGGCCAAGATTGCCTTTGCTATTCTATGTCTTTTCTGGTTTCAAATAAATTTTAGCAATGATTTCTCTAGGTTTGGGAGGTATGTTGCTGGCAGTTTGATAGAGATTGCATTAAATCTGTACAGCAATTTTGGGAGTATGGCCATCTTCTCTATGTTGGTTCTTCCTATCCACAAGCAGGGAATATCTTTCCATTTTCTGAAATCTACTATGGTGTCTTTTTTTAGAGTACTGCAATTTTCCATGAAAAGATCTTTGACTTTCTTGGTTAAGTGAATTCCAAGTTATTTCATTTTCCTTGGTACTATTGTAAAAGGTACTGTTTCTCTAATTTCTCGCTCACTGTGTTTGGTTTCTGTGTAGAGGAATGCAATTGACCTTTGAGTATTGACTTTGTAACCTCTTGTGCTACTGAATTTGTGTATCAACTCTAGTTGCTTCTTGCAGGAGTTTTTTTTTTTTTTTTGATCTTCCAAGTAAAGTATCATGTCATCTGCAAATAATAATTTAACTTCCTCTTTATCTATTCTTATTCCTTTTATTTCTCCTTCTTGTCTAATGGCTATAGCTAATGTTTCCAAAACTATATTGAGTAGTAGAGGTGAAAGAGGGCATCCTTGTCTTGTGGCAGATCTGATAGTAAAAGATTTTTGTTTTTAACATTTAGAATTATATTAGCTGTTGGGTTGTCATAGATGGCTTTTATCAAATTAAATTAGAGACCTTCTCCTCCAATTTTCTGTAGGACTTTGAACAAGAATGAGGGTTCAACTTTCAGAAAAGCTCTTTCTGTATCAGTTAAGATGATCGTGTGATTTTCAGATTTCTTTCTATTAATATATATATTACATTTATATATTTTCAAATATTGAACCATACTTGCATACCTGGTCATGGTGTATGATCTTCTTGATGATTTCCCGTATTCTACTTGCTAGAATTTTACTGAGAATGTTTTTCATCTATGTTCATGAGGGAGACTGGGTTGTAGTTCTCATTTTTAGTTGTGTGTTTCTCTCATTTGGAAATCAGTATAATGCTTGCCTCCAGGAATGATTTTGGGAGGACTGCTTCCTGTTCCATTTCATTGAAGAATTTCATGAGTTTAGGGATTATATCTTCTGTGAATTTCTTGTAGAATTCAGCTGTGAAACCATCAGGACCTGGACTTTACTTTGTTGGCAGGCTTTTTATTACATTTCATATTTCATTGGTTGTTATTGGGTTATTGAGAGTTGTTTTATCTTTTTGATTCAGTTTGGTAATTTGTACTTTTTGAGAAATCTGTCCATTTTGCCTGTGTCTACTATTCTGTGAGTGTAAAAATTCTCAAAGTAGCAATTGATAATTTTCTGAATTTCCACTGTGTCTGTGGTGATTACACCTTTTCATTCCTTATTGCTTGTATTTGAATTTTTTCTTTCCTCTTTTTGATGAGGTTAATGAGGGGCTTATCAATTTTATTTTGTCTTTCAAAGAACCAGCTTTTTGATTTGTGAATTGTTTGAACTATTTTCTTCCTTTCAACTGCATTAATTTCTGCTATAATCTTTATGACTTTTTCCTGTCTTTGGGCTCTGGGTTTGGTTTGCTTTTCCTTTTCTAGGTGGCAGAGTTGCAACATTAGGGTGTTTATTCATTCCTGTTCTGTATTCCTAATGTGCGAGTTCACAGCTATGAATTTCCCTCAGATAATTGCTGTCATCGCATCCCATAAATTCAGATAAGTTGAAGTTTCATTGAATTGTAAATATTGTTGAAATTCTTCTTTGATTTCATCTGTGACCCATTGATTGCTGAGTAGAGTGTTGTTTAATTTCCATGTATTTAGGGTTTTTTTTTTCCGGTTTCTTTTGTCATTTATTTCCAGTAGCATTGCACTGGTCAGACAATATGCATGGGATAATTTCTATTTTCTTGCTTATACTTAAGCATGACCTATGGACTACTATGCCGTCTGTTTTAGACAGTGTCCCATGTGCACCTGAAAAAAATGTTTATTCAGCTGTGGTTGGGTGGAACTGTCTGTATATGTTTACCAAGTCCATTTGTTCCAAGGTCTAGTTTAGTTCTGCTACTTCTTTGCTAACTTTTTTGTCTGGTTTTCTTATGTTTTTGAGATAAGGAGGTGTTAAAATCTCCTAAGAAGATTGTGGCCTTGGATATTAGATTTTTCATGTCCATTAAGATTTGTCTTATATTGTTTGGTGCTCCTATGTTTGGTGCATGCATATTTATGATAGTTACCGCTTACTCTTGAATTTTTCCCTCGCCCTAGTATGTAGTGTCCTTCTTTTTTTCATTTGATTATTTGTGGTTTGAAGTTGAGAGTGTCTAAAAAAGGATTGCTACTCCTGCTTTTCTCTGAGGTGCTAGGACATGTAGTATTGTTTTCTATCATTTGACTTTAAGCCTATGAATGTCTTTTTGAGTTAAGTGTGTCCTTGTATACAGCATATTTGTTGGATTTTTTTCCTAATCCACTGTGCCAGTCTTTTTCTCATAATTGGTGAGTTGAGTCCATTTACATTGATGGTATAATTGAGACGTATTGCCTTACATTGGAGAAGTTATTTACCTGCTGTTCTTTACTCCTTTTTGCCCTGTGCTTAATCCTTTTCCCTATTTAGTGGATTCCATCTGTTTTCACTCATAAAGTTCTGATTGTTTTGGTCCCTCTCTAGAATAGCTTTCAGTACTCTGTGTAGGGTTGTCTTTGTCATCATGACATTCTGTAGTTGTTGCTTGTCATGGACATATTTCATTTCTCCATCAAACTTGAAAGAGAGTTTTGCAGGGTAGAGTATTCTGGGCTTGAATTTGTTTTCATAGAAGACTTGAAGTAGTCTGCTGAATGCTCTCCTTAATTTCATGGTTTGTGAAGAGAAGTTGACTGTAATTCAGATGGGCTTTCCTTTCCATGTTATCTGCTTCTTTTCTCTTGAAGCTTTCAGTATATTATTCTTGTGCTAGATTTCTGGGATCTTGACTACTATATGTCTCAAAATGTTTTTATTTGGGTTGAATTTATTTGGTGTTCTTTTCTTTTCTTTCTTTCTTTTTTTTTTTTTTTTTTTTTTTTTTTTTTTTT
>PVKA01029665.1:0-28063 GCA_004027165.1 Ctenomys sociabilis
GTGTTTGTTATCTGTATAGAGGAATGCTATTGACTTCTGCGTATTGATTTTGTATCCTGCTATGCTACTGAATTTCCCTATCAGTTCTAGTAGTTTCTTGGTGGAATTTTTGGGGTCTTCCAAGTAAAGTATCATGTCGTCTGCAAATAGTGATAATTTAACTTCTTCTTTTCCTATTCTTATTCCTTTTATTTCTCCCACTTTTCTAATGGCTGATGCTAATGATTTCAAAACTATATTGAATAGGAGGGGTGATAGAGGGCATCCTTGTCTTGTACCCGAATTAAGAGTAAAATATTTCAGTTTTTCTCCAATTAGGATTATATTAGCTTTTGGGTTGTCATAGATGGTTCTTATTCAGTTAAGTTAGAGTCCATCTATTCCAATTTTCTGTAGTACTCTGAACATGAGTGAGTGTTGGACTTTGCCAAAAGCTTTCTCTGCATCAATTGAGATGATCATTTGTTTTTTTAGATTTCAGTCTATTAATATAGTTTATTACATTTATAGATTTTCAAATATTGAACCATCTTTGCAGCCCTGGGATGAATCCTACCTGGTCATGGTGTGTGATCTTCTTCATGAATTGCTGTATTCTATTTGCTACGATTTTATTGAGAATTTTGGCATCTATGTTCATGAGAGAGGTTGGCCTGTAGTTCTCCTTTTTAGTTGTGTCTTTCCCTGGCTTTAGAATAAGTATACTACTTGTCTCCAGAAATGATTTTGGGAGGACTGCTTCCTTTTCAATTTCATTGAAGAGTTTGAGGAGTGTAGGGATTATATCTTCTATAAATTTCTTGTAGAATTCAGCTGTGAATCCATCAGGACCTCGACTTTTCTTTGGGGTAGGCTTTTGTTACGTTTCATATTTCATTGGCTGTTATTGGCTTATTGAGAGTTGTTATATCTTCTTGGTTCAACTTTGTTAATTTGTACCTTTAGGAATCTGTCCATTTCATCTGTGTCTTCTATTCTTTGAGGGTAAAGATTTTCAAAGTAGCTATTGACAATCTTCTGAATTTCCAGTGGGTCTGTGGTGATTTCATCCTTTTCATTCCTTACTGCTTGTATTTGAATTTTTTCTTTCCTCTTTTTGATGAGGTTGGCTAGAGGCTTATCAACTTTATTTAGTCTTTCGAAGAACCAACTTTTTGATTTGTGGATTTTTTGCACTGTTTTCTTCATCACAAATGAATGAATTTCTACTCTAATCTTTATGATTTCTTCCTGTCTTTGCGCTCTGGGTTTCGTTTGCTTTTCTTTTTCTAGATGTCGGAGGTGCAGCATTAGGGTGTTTATCTGTTCCCGTTCTGTTTTCCTAATGTGTGAGATTCCAGTAAGTTGTGGTTGAATTTTAATTGAATTGTAGATATTGTTGAATTTTTTCTGTGACTCATTGATTGCTGAGTAGGGTGTTGTTTAATTTCCAAGAATTTAGTGGATTTTTCTAGTTTCTTTCATTGTTTAGTTCCAGTTTCATTGCACTGTGGTCAGATAATATGCGTGGGATAATTTCTGTTTTCTTGCATATACTTAAGCATAACCTCTGGACTAGTATGTGTTCTATTTTGGAAAATGACCCATATGCAGCTGAAAAAAATGTGTATTCAACTGTGGTTGGGTGGAACACTTGTATATGTCCACCAGGTCCATTTGTTCCAAGCTCTGGTTCAGTTCTGCCACTTCCTTGCTAATTTTTTGTCTGGTTGATCTATCTTTTTGAGATAAGGTGTTTTTAAGGTCTCCTGTTAAGATTGTGGTCTTAGAAATTATGGGTTTTTCATGTTCATTAAGATTGATCTTACCTAGTTGGGTGCTCCTGCATTTGGTGCATAGGTATTTATGAGTGTTACCTCTTCCTCTTGAGTTTTTCCCCTGACCAATTTTATATAACTAGTTAAACTTTGTTTAAATAAAGTCAACATTTATAAATAGTTTTGGAAACAAACACAAACAATCTTTATATTAAGTTTCTGATTAATTAGGAGAAATATCTTGCCTTGCTGGAGGATAGCTTATTAAGCAATGAACTTTCAGCAAGGTGAATATCAATCATATTTTTATAGGAAGTCTGGAGAATGTAAGGTACTAGAGTGAATCAGTTAAGTGGAGGTTAGATAAGATAATTTCTACTGCATGTTAGGATTAAAGAAGATCACCAAACTGCACATTAATGGAATGAAGTGTCAAATAAGTGCAAGGGAAAGTTTATGGAGCTGTATACGCTCAGCTGTTAACACCTGCATTATTTTCAGGTATGTGTTTCATATCTGGTGCATTTATTTTATTGCATTATAATATTGGTGAAAAATGCCATTTTTATCTAATGACATTTGTTTAGATTGTTAGAACATGACTGTCTTGTTTTAAGACTTCATGTAGCCATAACAAATTGCTTTTCCTGTGGGCATAATTCTGAATGCTAATGATATGTAACTTGCCTAAATTTTAGAATTTTATCTTCCTTTTTAAAAGTAAGTAAGGATCACCTGAAATAGATCTTAAATCTACCCGTATTTCAAAGTACTTTTGTGAATTCCATTTTTTAAATGGAAGCAATATTTAAATAAAGAAATAAATGTAAATATCTTTTCTTAATATGGTAAATCATTTTTAACCTCTTCCATCAGTGGTTATGGATGTTGCTGTAAAGTGCTGAGATAATTTCTCTGTATTCCCCAAATACCCAGCTTCCTAGCCATGCACATTGCCTAAGGGTTCAATAAGTAGGTTAATTCTTCCTTCAGGATTGGCCTGAGGGTTAAAGTTCCTGATGAGCCAAGTAGAGCTTGCAAGTAAAAAGAAAGTGGATGGATAAAATGAACATGAAAGGTGAGGGTGGGAAGAAAAACAACTCATTGTGCACCTGAGTTCTCACAGTGATTTTCATTCTGTTTTATACAGCTCATCTATTTTTGTGTTCTAGCAGATGCTTTGTTTTTGATTTGTTTCACAGGGCTATTATAACCAAGTTCTCTCACTGTTTTATAAATGATTGTTATGAAAGTACCTTGCAATATTTTCATCCAGGCTGGGGAGATGGCTCAGTGGTATAAGTGCTTCCCTGGCAAGGGTAAGGGCTTGAGTTCAATACCTGGTTCCAGAAAAAAAAAAAAAAAAAAAAAGTCATCCAGTTGTTTGGGTAGAAGTTTTATGTTCTGTTCCTTTTTTCCTTTTTATTTATTTTAAACTTCTTTCTTAATTTATATTTTTATGAATAAGGTGAAAGAAGGAAAATAAAAATTACAATATGGGGAAACTTATTCTCACTTCATTGATGTTTTTCTTTGAAAATAATAATTATAACAATAATTTCACCAGGTGTGGTAGCACACTCCTGTAATCTCAGTATTTGGGAGGCTGAGCCAGAGTGATCATAGTGAACTAGAGGCCAACTTGGGCTACCTAATAATTTCAAGCCTCAACTACATAGAAAGATCTATCTGTAAGTAAGTAGAGGATAGATGATAGATAGATAGATAGATAGATAGATAGATAGATAGATAGATAGATAGATGCAATAATCTGTACTTCTGCTGGTTTAATATATTTTATGTAGTAACCAGTATCCATTTTTAACTGACTTTGCATGTTACTGAAGGAAAGTAAACATAACTCCCCTAATGTGAGTAATTTGCTTAATAGCATCCTGCTAGTAAGCAGCAGAGTAAGAGTTCATAGTAAAAATATAAAATCAGATTTTTCCAGCTCCTAAGCCAATTCTCTTCCCCTATGCAGAAATCTTGAAAGACTTGAGTATCCCCAGATGTCATTTTATGACAAAATTTTCATTCTTTCAACAAATATTTATTGAGTGTTTATTGTGTACTGGCTATGGTTCTAGACACTGTAGATATATAATGATAAAAAAGATAAAAATGTTGCTGCTTGAATAAATTTATATTCTTGTGGGCACTGAAGAGATAAATAATAAACTAAAGGAAAGTAAACCATGTAAGATGTTAGAAGATAGTAAATGCTGTAAACCTTTGCCAGATTTAGATTGTATTTTTATCTGACTATAGCTAACATAAAGATATTGTGAATAATTTTAGTGATTGCCTACATCAAATTACCAACTTGTGACTTCATTGTTTGCTGTGGGTTTGTGTTCTCTTCAAATTCTTGGCTAGAGAATGCAAAAAAAAAATGTCATTGTGTAATTTGAAACTGAAGTTGTCATAGTAGTTCAAAGATTATCACTATAGCTTTGTAATATAACTTGAAATCTGAGAATATTGTGCTTCTGCTTTGCTCTTATTGCCTAGAGTTGCTTTTGCTATTCTGGGTCCCTTCTAGTTCTATTTTTTTTTTTTTTTTTGCATTTTTAGGGAAGGGTCTACAGGATGTTCAGGGTCTCACTACTAGATCAGACTTGTAGAGATCTGCCTGTTTACAGCCTCCCAAGAGCTGGGATTGCAAACACACACCACCATGCCCAGTCTCAATTGCTGTCTCAGTGTGCCCTGAGGGTGGAACTGACATAGCAGGTCCAGGGATGAAACCCGTGGCTCTTTAACTTGCTGAGCTATTTGGCCAGCCCCTGTATGAATTTTAGTATTGCTTTATTTAGTCATATAAGTAATGCTGCTGGTATTTGATTGGAGTTGCATGATAGCTAGCATAAATTTCCAGCTAAGATTCCCCAGGTTCAATAATTGTATTATATTTCTATTGCACAAGTCTACTGATAACAAACTCAAAATAGTTGTGAATCTGAAAATATATTTATTTCATTTCACTTTTAAAATAAGTATTTTGATTACAAAATTAAAATGTGACATTTTCTACTGCCCCTAGCACTTAAAAGATGTTGCATTAGTCTCTGTCATTGTTTCTGATAAAATATTAGTAGTAATCTGTTATTATTTCCCTGTTTATAATGGGGCTGACCCCACTGCCATAGGGTGCTCTTTTTTTAAAGAGAATAAAAAATAATAATAATTAATAATAATAATATTAGAAATGATGTAAACTTTCACTAAACAAAGTAACATGAATTTGAAAATGTTTGTTGTATTTCATAGTGTGGTCTTCAAATTAGGTGTTTATGTTACCAGATATGAAAAAAAATTGGGGGAAAAGTTAAAAGAAATTAAGGAGAATGGAAAATAATTTTAAGTATTAATGGTTCCTTTCCATATAACAATCAAAGTCAGAAGTACGATCATCCAAGCCATCCTGAGTACATACTTAGATATATCTCTTTCCCCTCTCCCTCCCTCTCCTGTCCTCCCCATCTCAGTATTTTCTTCCCTTTGAATAGATTCTTTCCCTTTTCACAATACCTTTCACTATTGTACCTTTCGGGTTTTATTTACACTTTCACATTTGTACACTAGCCAGACAATACAATATTTGCACATGCTGGTCTGGTTTATTACACTTAAGAGTATGGTCAAAAGCCTCAAACTTGTATGTTTTGTAACTAATTGTACTTCACTGTATAAAAATATCACATCTTCTTTATCCATTACTTAGCTGATAGGCATTTGGGTTGTTTCCCAGATTTAGCTATGACAAATTGTGCTACTATAAACATGGATGCACATATATCACTGTGATAAGATGTTTTCAGTGCATTTGGAATAATACCCAGGAGGGGAAGAACTGGGTTGAATGGGAGCTCCAATCCTAGCTTTCTGAGCTTTCCATGGTGGTTGAGCCAGTCTAGATTTCCACCACCAGTGGAGAGAACTGTTCTTTTTCCCCCATAGCCCCTCCAGCATTTGTTATTGGTTGACTTCTTCATGATAGCCATTCTTTCTGGTGTGAGAGGGAGTCTCAGTGTTGTTGTACTTTGTATTTCTCAAATGACCAATGATGTTGAACATGTTTTCTTACATTTATTTTCCATTTATATTTCTTCATATGTAAAGTATATACTCATCTCAGATGCCTATTTTTGGATTGGACCTTTGAATTTGGGAGCCTTTATTTTTTTATAATTCTTTATATATTCTAGATAGAAGTCCATTGAGAGACAGCTATAATTTTTTACCTGTTCATGGGTTTTCTTTTTACTCTGTTGGTGATTTCTTTTCACATGCAAACACTTCAAAAAGATGAGATCCCAGTTGTTGATTCTATGAAGTATTTCATGTGCAGGTGGGTTTTTGTTCATGAACTCCCTACCTACCCCTATGTCTTTAAGATTTCTACCAAAGTTTTCTTCCAGAAGATTTAATGTTTATGTTTTAATATTTAAATCTTTGATCCATTTTGACTGTAGTTGAGTGCATGGTGATAGACATGGGTCTAATTTTAGCCTTCAGCATGTGGGAAGTCAGTTTTACCAGTTCCATTTATTAAAAGGGCTGTCTTTCTTCCAGTGAATATGTTTGGCCCCTTTGTCAAAAAGTAAAGTGGCTGAATGTATTTATAGTTGTCTCTGGATCTTCTCATCTGTTCCATTGAGCCTCAGATCTGTTTTTTTGTTTTATTTTGTTTTTGTTTTCCAGTGTGTTATGGTTTGTGTATAGGTGACCCCCAAAGCTTCATGTAGTCGTGGGGGCAGCTTCTAGAGTTTGTGATTATTGTGGGTGTGGAAGCTGCACTTGCCCTGAGGGCAGGTAATTTGCACTACAACGTGAGGAAGAGTGCAAAGCCTGAACTGCCACGGCCCTTTGCTCTCTCGCTCTTTGCCATCGCCATGAAAGGCTGCTGTATGCCACGTGCTGTTCTGCCTTGGAGCCAGCTGAGTATGGACTGAAACCTGAGTAACTGTGAGCTAAATAAATCTTTCCTTACTTCATTTTGGGTGTTGGGTATTTGTCCCACAAACAAGAGAAGAATAACTAAGACACAATGCCATGTTGATTTTATCACAGTAGATTTGTAATATACTTTCAAGTCAGGGATTGTGATTTTCTTCCTTTGTGGCCCAGGATTGCTTTCTTCTGGTTCCAGATGAATTTTAGGAATGTTTTCTCTAGATCTGTGAGGCCTACTAATATTATTTTCATTGGGATTGCATTGAATCTGTATAACAATTTTAGAAGTGTGCCCATTTTCACAATGTTGGTTCTTCCTAACCAAGAGCACAGAATATCTTTACATTTTCTAAAATCTTTGATCTCTTTTCTCAGAGTAATGTAATTTTCACTGTTTAAATCTACTTCCATTGTATGATTGATTACTATCCATTTGAGGGGGGTGTTATTGTGAAAGGTAGGGTTTCCTGAATTTCTCTCAGTGCATCAAAAGTTTGTGAATAAAAATACTATTGATTTTTGAGTTTTGACTTGGTATGCTACTGGATTTGGTTATTAAATCTACAAGTCTCTTGGTGCAGTTTTTGGGGTCATCTCATGTCATATACAAATAATGATAATTTCACATCTTCCTTTCCAGCCACTATTCCTTTCATTTCTCTCTCTCTTTTCAAACTGCTCTGGTATCAGAGTAATATTTGCCTCCAACAATGAGTTTGGGAGAATTGCTTCCCTCTCAATTTCATTGAGGAGTTTGATAAGAGGAGGCTTTAAATCTCTAATGATTTTGCCTTTTCATTCCTTTTTGCATGCATTTGACATTTTTTTCTTTTTTCTTTCTTTATAAGGTTGGCTGGGGTTTTCAACTTTATTCTTTTGTAGAACCTATCCTTGTATTTATTAAGTCTTTTCTTTTCTTTATCTCCATTATCTTCATTTATTTTCTGATCTTTGTAATTTTCTCCTTTCTTTGGGCTTTGGGCTTTGGGCTTGACTTGCTCTTGTTTTTATAAGAGCTTAAAATACAGCATGTGATTGTTTATCTAGGTTTGTTTTGTTTTCTTCAAAAAAAAAAAGAAACAATACTAAACTTCATTACACAAAGCAATAAGAACTTCACAATGGTTGTTGTATTGTATGTTATCTTCAACTTATTTATTTAGGTTATGAGATATAAACCTGGAAAATTGGTTTTAAAAAGTGTTATAAAAAATTAGAAAAAGAAAGAGAAAAGCCGGGCGTGGTGGTGAACGCCTGTAATCCCAGCACTTGGGAGGCTGAGGCAGGAGGATTGTTGTGAGTTCGAGACCAGCCTGAACTGCATAGTGAGACCCTGTCTCAAAAAGACAAAAAAAAAAAAAAAAAACAAAAAAAAAAAAAAAAAAAAAAAAAAAAAAAAAAAAAAAAAGACAAAAAAAAAAAAGAAAAAGAAAGAGAAAATTTTTAGTTAAAAAATATTTAAGCATTAACTGCTCCTTTCAATAGACCAGTAGAAATCAGCAATACAATTACTTAAACTATCCTGAATATTTACATGAATATATCTTTTTCATCTCTCTGTTTATAGCTGCAAAATTTGTCATAGTTAAATCTTGGAAACAACCCAAATGCCCATCAGCTGAGGAATGGATAAAAAAGACATGGTGGTATTTTTACATAATGGCATATTACTCAGCTGTAACAAAACATAAATTAGAGACTTTTATAGGTAAATGGATACAATTAGATACTGTATTGGTAAATAAAAATAAATCAGACCTACATGTTCAAACATCATATTGTCTTGCTATTATGAGAACATGAATATGTAAATAAAATATCAATATGCTGTGAGAGGGAAAATGTCTGTTCAATGGCCTCCTATTATGGACCTCCAAATGTTAATATTTCTAAGTCTCTATCTTATTATGATGAGTTTTTTCAGAGAATTTTTCTAAGATCCTGTCTTGAGAGTAGAAGATTGGTTATCAACATTCTTGAAGCCAATGTGAGACAGAAGTTGACATGGTCATCATTTTTGTATAGATATTTTTTTAAATTTTTTTATTTTTTATTTTACTTTTGTTTTATTGAAGCACAAATATCAGTGAGACAGTTTAAGATACCTTGACAAGATGTATTTTATAAATTAATACATTGCAAACTGTTTTCATAATGTTTTGGTATCATAAAAGGTATATACATGATATTATACTTATAGACATTATTATACCATATGTCTCTTATCAGTAAATTAATAGTATAGATATTTTTAATAACTGATTTGTGTTTTAAATGAAAATACAGTCTTCAACCAAGTTTGATGTCCCAATGTTACCAGAATGCTGGGTTTGTGTCCCACTGTGACAAAGAATGAAACCACAAGACAGAACAGGTAGAATGCAAGCAATTCTTTTTTAAAAGATATAAAGGCAAGAAACTAAAAGATACAAAGGCAAGGAAGTAAAGCTCCCACGAGCCAGCAGGTGTTTCTGAGTTGAGTATCTATGAGGGCTCTTTATTTAGGAGTTTTTAAGGGATTTAGAAGGATGCTTGGGCTGTTGTGTAAGAAATACAACCTCTATCCTAGAGGACAGACACTATATATTATTCTAGGGAGCTCAATATATGTGTTGTTCACACAGGACACATAAACCTATTGTTCCATGCAGGACACATACACCTTTGAGTCTATCTCCTGCCTGATCATTCTCGGGGTAGGTCTGAGGTGGCCAAAGGACACGTGGCAGATGCTTTTGTAAGATCTCTGGTGGATGTCAGCAAACTCTACTTTGTTCTTTCTGACAAAGGGCAACTCTCCTTAGTGCCTCTCCTTAGTGCCTAATAGAAGCCTAACTCCTGTCTCACTAATCCTGTGACACAGTTCACTTGTTCTTCTATTATAAACAGCCAAGTTATATGGAAATTCATGGGCAGTCAAACAGGACTGGGTCCTTCACGAAGTTAGTGCAGAAGAGGGAAATCCATTGAGACTGTGGTTTGAGGTGCATGTAAAGAAGCTTAAATGGACAGATTTGAATACTTCACCAAGAGATGAAGGGAAGCTTGAGATTAATAATATCACTCCTTTGGGATTTCCCATTACCTCATTAGGGTGGGTCATCCTTTCCTATTCACTGTAAGACTAAACTAAAACCACTAAGACTAAGGACAAGACCAAGACTATAAATTATCAATCAAGATTTATGATGCCAACTATATGTCCTTCTGTCATTGGATCAACATTATCTAAGCAGCTATACTTGTAATCTTGTTGATTGGTCATAATTTTGACACACATTGTACCCACCTTGTGATTTTTGCTCTGTAAAACATCCTTTGAGAAGCGGGCTCATTGGTGACCCATTTGGGACCCCTCCTATCTCTCAGGAGCTATTACTGTTCCCCATTCCTTTTCTCCCACAAGTTTTCAAACTGTTAACTTCTGTTTCTCAAAATTCATTCTTTGACTTTGGGGGACACAAACTTAGCATATCTGACATGTAGCATTTCCCTAATATCACTTACCTGTACAAACAGTAAATCTCTAATCTTCTCTGTGGGTGAGGGAGGGGCAGTTTGTTCATCAACATGATTTGTATAGGTCTAGCAATTACTAACACAGATATTTACCCAATCATTACTGTTATTTGCCTTATCCATGCCCCTACCTTCAGAGGTAACTAGTTGTCCGTCGCCACCCCCGTCCCGCGGAAGAAGACGCTCAGACACTCAGCAACCGGGTTCAGCAAGCCTTTATCGAGTGTGATGCAAGCCTCTACATGCGTCCGCTATCCGCGGCTCCTATCGTGCAAGCATGTCCAACTTCCCTATACAGCAGTCTTTATATTGTTTATAACCCAATCGGAGGGTGCTACGTGGATACAAATGATAGGCCCCCCGGAGAGCAGTGGCAGATCATACCCAAACAAGGTAAAGTTAGGCTCAACAGCAAGACTCAGGAAACAGGATATGGGCGCCATCTTAGAAACACGAAGGGCGGGGGGAGGAGGAGTTGGCGCCATTCTGATCTGGCTCCCAACAACTAGTACCTATATATGTGGCACCAATTGAATTATTTTTGAGCTTTGTTCCACTAATGTCTTAAGCTTCTGTTTTTAGTGGTTTGTTAAGTCAGTTACCACTTATCCTCTAGCTTTCTGGCTTTAAAATTTTAATGTTTTTTCATCTTATGTTATCTTTGACTTTTTATTTTATTGTCCTTTTAATGGAGTTTTCAAAGGGAAAAGAATAGCAAATTTATATGTTCCAGCAACCATGTTTAACTCAAGGTTGGTATTCATACTATACTACTTGACAGTATTACAATAACTTACTATTTAATGTGCCTAGGTAATTTACTGTTTTCATTACTTGATTCATTTAGATACTTGTTTTATTTCCACTTTCCTCATCAAACATGTACTTTTTCTAGTTCAACTTAAAATCTCCAGTGGACAAACATCCAAACTCAAAAAAATTCTTGATTCATTTTGGAAAGGAATTCTTCTCTTGTTAGGTTTATGTAGTTAGTTGTGATTTATTGTGGTGTGCTAGGTGTGTGTAGTTACTTATGATTTCTTATGGCTATAACTACCTGTTCTTTTAACCTATAATCTTTGCTATCTGTTATTAGGAATTGCAAATAAATACCATGGCAAGAGGCAAAAAAACTGCATAGAAGTATGACTAGGTTCAAGGAAGAGAAAGGTTCTCTACTCTGCTGCATACAAGGGATTTTATAAAATAAGGGGATGTGATGGGGCAAGAGAGTTAGACTTAATGTGGAACCCTACGGAAATGGATTTATTAATGCTATTTGTAATTTTTAACTTGAGAGATTACCACAACACTAGAAATAAAATTATAGTTATCTAAGAGATTTTATGCAACTCTTTAGACAAATAATTTCTATAATTTAAAGGTTAGTTTTGTGCTTAAAAATCCACAAGTACTGGGCAGGGGAGATGGCTCAGTGAAATAAGTGATTTCCTGGCAAGCACAAGGGCCTGAGTCTGATCCCAGGTTCCACCAAAAAAAAAAAAAAATCCACAAGAACTCTTTAGTTTTTAGAATGTTATTAATATTGCCTCTATGGGGAGATGGCTCAGTAGAGTGAGTATAAGCACTTCCCTGCAAGCACAAGGGCCTGAGTTTAATCCCTGGTTCCACCAAAAAAAAAAAAAAAAAAGAATAATATTGCCTCTCACTTTCCCCCAGCATATTTCCATATGAATCTAATTAGAACTTGTGGGACATGAGGAAAGCACATGTTTTGTTTTTCCCAACATTTTAGTGGAGGTAGGCAAAGAGTATTAAGATTAGCAATTTGATCAGCCAAAAAATGTGTCTCTACAAATACATACTGTGGTGGAGACTATGGAAAGACAGAAGAAATAGATTGTTTGGTTTTTCACTCTAACTAGATACATGTATAATAAATCCAGATTTCCCCTTGAAAGTTTATTATTTATCCTGAGTCAGGAAGTGGGTGTGGTATTTAAAAACAAGAGGAAATATCTTTTTTTCATAGAGAAGCTATGCATAAACCAGTAGATGAAAGAGTGACATTAGTGACTATAGTAGCCAAGTCTTTAAATCACTTCAAACTCATGCATCTTGGTAATACCAAGAAAATATTTATATATTTGTGCCCAAGTTCAAAGACTTGAGCCTAGTCCTTTGATACATGAGGACTTAGCTATGGGCCAGTCATAAGCAACAATGTGGACCAGTGCAGCTGAGTTCCTTCTGTGCATTGGGAGGTACTCACAGGCTATGGGCTGAACAAACATGAAGTGGACATGGTGTCCAGGTTTTCAGAAAAGAACCATGCCCAATTTATGGTGGCTTAGGCAAAACTAAAGATATATGGCATCAAGGAATTTCAACAGTGACAACCCCGTATCTGCTTGGTGTCTTTATTTTAATACACATATCCTGTGCCAGTGACATTAGTAGCAGATGAATTCAACTCTGGTTGACTGGTCAAAGGATGATAACTACAAATGGCCTCTTAGTCTGAATAAGCATTGTTAGAGGTCTTGGAACATCAAGCAAAACAACATCTTGGGAAGAAAAAGAGGGCATAAATAAAATAGAAAATTCAATTTGAAAAATAAAAAGAATGTGCTATTTATTAATTTGTGTCCCAGGCTGATGACAGGATGTACAAATACATATGTAATAATCATTACACATTGAAAAATAGTCAAAAATAATGGTCTATCAACAACTGCATAGAGTTAATCTCTAAATAAAGAGCACAACCACTTAAGCAGAGGGTATATTTTATCTATGTTTTAGTTAAATGTAGAGCTTCATGCTTCTGTGCTGTTCCCACCCCAGAGTGCAGCAATTGAGACAAGGCACATGCCAGTAATCCCAGCACTTGGGAAGCTGAAAAACAGGAAGGATCACTAAATGTCCAATCTGTGCAGTGAGACCTTATAGACCCTGTACTAAATACATACAGAAAAATGTATAACTGGATTTTGAAGAGGTTGAAGATTGTGGCTCTCTAAAGACAAGAGAGACAGTGTGATATAAAGCTCCATTCTAGGCTACCAAGCCAAAAAACAAAATGAGACAGAACAGAATACTTGATTTTTTAAAAAAATTTTTTTTGGATCAAATTATTATTAGCAGAAATGTTCTCTTTTCCCTCTGGTGGTTTTCACTCTCACCATGAAAAGAAGGTCTTCAACAAATGTTACACTGATGGCAAGCCTAAAAAGATAGAAGGCAAAAAAAGGATAGCAAATGATAGAGGAAAAAAAAGTGAGATGATAATAACCCCTATCAACCCATACACAAGAGATAGTTAAGACTGCGGAGCAGGAAACTGGAGATTTTGGGAAAGAAATGGGGATACAGTGTAACTATGGTGTTCATGGAAAAGTGAATCTTAACATTATTCAAAGAAATGATTAAATGAAGCCATATTAATATGCTGAGCTGTAAAAGGCTCAAGTCAACAACTTCTGACATTGCCAGTTCTATGCATAACCCACTAATATTATGGACTACTAGGCTATATTGGATTATTTTGCTGAATTCATGCACTTACAATATTTAAATGGCAATGGAAAACCCATCTCTGACAAAACTAAACAAAAAAAGGGAATATAAATGAAGGACCATTTTGTATCTGTATATACAAAATGGTTAGGATAGATATATAGCTACTTTCTCTTAATTCAATGAGAAGAAAGATTTGTACTAATAGTGTTTGGGCAGGATATCATGTCTGCATCTTGTACTATGAATAATCACTGCAAAGACAACAATATGCAATGCGGTAATTATTGAAACTGTCCTACTAATTGGTTTTGAAACTGTCTCATTGCTATTTGTTTCTCAATAAGATTAATAAAAAGAAAAGATTAATAGAATTTGTAATTGTAGGTTAAAATAGCACTAGGGATAAAATGATACCAAAGTTTTGAGCCTAGAAACACTTAGTGTTTTGTTAACTAAGGAGAATTAGTAAAAATGGCTCTTAGGAGGAATGAATTTATTTTTCAGTTCAGTGTTTCAGGAGTAGCTGTAGCATTTAATCAAACTGTACTGGAAATGGAACTAGTAAAAGGGAAAGAGGTATAACAGATAAAAGATGATAGCTTAAGCTCGTAACCTTGAAACCATAAGACTCTTTTAGGACCTTCAGAAAGGGTATGTCCAAAGAGTGAAAAGTTTTTAACTTAGCTTTGAGAAACGTCTAGTCTAACAGGAAATAAATTAGTAATGGACACATTCAGAGGAAGTTGGAATTGTTTAATCTCTATATTGCCATACATGGCTTACAGACCTACGAATTCTAAAATACCTACAAAAGTAGATCTCCAGTCTCCTGTACACAAGCTGAAGTTGCAGTGTTTCATTACACAACAGTATGAGAGCAGAGAAATAACCTCTGCCATGGTGGCCACTGTGTAGTGTTGCAAGATAGCATAGGGCTTTCCCAAACACAATTTAGGCTTTCCCAACTCAGTGGAATTATTATTACTGTTCCCTTCATATAGATAAAGAACTCAAAGGTGGGCTTACCTGTCTAAATTTTAAAAAAGAAAAGAGAAGAAAATGGGGGAAATGATTTGGACAAGGAAATAACTTGAGAGAACGTTGTATCTAATGTGATTGGAAAATTTTTCTACATCACTCTTATTTTTTAAAAGAGAGTACAAATAGCATTAAAACAAAAAAATACAAGTCATACAGAATTTCACTTAATAAAGTAATATGAATTACAAAGTATTTGTTGTAATGCATAGTGTTGTCTTGTATCCAGTTATTCATATTATCAGATATATGCATGCAAAATTGGAAGAAGAAATATATCAGAATTAAGAGATACAGTTCAAACAATTGAAAAAAGACAAGGCAAATTAAGCATTGTCTGCTCCTTTTCAGAGACCAGCAGAAATGCACAGTACACTTGTCTGGACCATCCTGCTTACATACAAGATAAATCGCTTTCTCCCACTCCCTTTCCTGTCCTTCTCCTCGACTCAGTAACTCTTTCTACATTTGTTTTATTTTAAATTTCTGCCCTACTAAATATCATTGCTAACATCAAGAAACATTTTTGCTTTGTTCTGAAACAGTGTTGTAATGCAGAGCAAACCAAGGGAACTACTCCATTCAAATTCTGCCATGTCTATCTTAAAAAATTCATTGATTCAGTGGTGAATAAACTATCTTAATATTTTATTCAAAATGTGCATGTGTGTTTATCTAGAGATGTTTCATTTTGGTATGAATTTTTCCTTCTATGCCTGCTATTCTTGTAGAAGCTCTGTTTTTCTGTAAACTGATATAAATTGTAAATAAGAGCCATTTGCAGAAAATGCCAGGGAGAAAATAAGTTCATAAAGTCACTAGTAAAAATACAACGATCTACATTTATTGTATATTTAAAGAAACACAATGGGCTGGCCAGATAGCTCAGTGAGTTAAAGCACCTGCTTGGGCAGATGCAGGAACCAGGGTTTGATCTCTGACTTGCCTGCTGGCCCTGCCTCCAGGGTGCGCTGAGAGGGAGATTGAGACTGGGCATGGTGGCACACCCATAATCCTAGCACTTGTGAGGCTGAAAGCAGAAGGATCAGTACAGGTCCAATCTGTGTAGTGAGAACCTGCAGATCCTGTACACCTGTACTTAATACACAAAAAATAAATTTAAAAAAATAAAGAAGCACAAAATCTGTAGCCCCCCTTCCTCTTTCTAAACTCTTTTTAAGGTTGTTCTCTTTCTCACTTCATATGTGTTCCTTCTTCCCATTCTCCCTTCTCTCTCATTCCCCTTACCTTTCTCTTCCTCCCTCTCCCTCACTTTTAGATCATCCCAAAACAGATCTAGGTTCTGGGCATGGTCCTCCCCATACATAGCCACAAACAGCCTCCAAAGTGATAAGATGAAATGCAGACTGCAAGGGCTTATTTTCTAAGTTAAACATTGTTTTTCTGCAAACCTAACAAAATTGTTCTTGTTTTATCCACCAGTATATTTACTTATGTGTGTATCTATGTTTCTTCTATAGGCTATTTAATTTAAACTTTTGTAACTTTTTTGTGGACCCCAAGACATATTCACCACTACTCTGTTTAGAAGTTATATAATTTTCAGAAATTCTTAAAATCTTCCATTTTACAGATGTCTTATATATTTCCATTAGTTAAATGACTTTTGAAAACTATTTAAAAACACTAGGATTATAAAATACTCCCCTGTACTTCTATCCAGGTTTTTCTTTTTTCATTTTCTATATTCAAAAGGCTGTAGTTCCCTGGATCACAAACTACTCTCCAAGACAGCCCTGGATGCTGTGGACAGTTCTGAGTGAAACACAGTGACGCCTACTGAGCATGACCTGAGTGCCTGCTGTTAACTAGGCACTTACTAGAGTCATAAAAAGTTACTGGATACCAAAACCTGAGTAATTTTGGAAATCTCAGCTGTAGAATGAATATATAGGTATAATATTTTATAATATTTTAGAATTTCCTTATATTAATTGATCAAAATGGTTTAAATGTGATCAAAATAGTTTAATTGTTGATAAGAAATTAATGAAAATACATTTTTGTCAAACACATCTATTAATGAAATGCATGTTTTTCCCAATTAGCTAAAGTATCCATCTATAAATTTTACTGTCTGAATCAGTTCTACTTTTATTTTTGTTTTTCCTGATGTAAGACTTAAGAAGATTTGTTAATCAAATATGAGGTATGACCAAAACAAGGTGAATATTTAAATTTTTAAAATTATTACAGTGAAAAATCATATTGTGATTAATCCCCCTCAAAATCCTCCTCCCGCCCTACTTTGAACATATTTATGTCATCTTTCTTGCTCCTTTCTGAAGCAGTTCTGGAAAAAAAATTTTTTGGTAGAACCTGGGATTGAGCGCATGCAGAGAAGTACTTATTCTATTGAACCATCTCCCCAGCCCCTTGGAAATCTTTTTTTTGGGTTTAGCTGCCCAGCTGTGGCTGCTTCAGTGTCCCACATCAATTCAAAATGTTTACTCTTCATAGTGATTTTGACTTGGGGAAGAGTTAGAAGTTATATGGTACTGGATCCCCTGAATAAGGTCAAGGAACACACACAGTAATGTTTTTATGAGCTTACCTTTCCAATGGGTGGGATTTGGCAGCAGCATTCACAGTAGTTTTAATCACACTTGGTAAAGAAAGATATTCGTGAGTGAGGACTTCCAGAATTGCTTCAGAATGTGTCAGGAATGATGGGATGAATGAGTGGAAAATGAAAAAGAGAGTCTTGAGGGCATTCATAGCAATGTGTGTTTTACTGCAGTAAACTTCTAAAATTTAAATACGCTGTATTTTTATGAATTTATGAATTAATACATGATAATAGCAAAAGATTACAGAAATGTCATCATTCTTTGAACTCAATTTTTGAGATATATACCAAATATACAAGTAACAATTTGGAAAACTAGCTTCCTTCTATTACAGGAGGTTTTGTCTAGACCTGTGCTAAGTAGTAGCTATTAATCATATGAGATATATCTGAATTAAACAATATAATTTAAAATTCACTACTTGCACTAGTAATATACCAAGTGCTCGCAGCCATATTTAGCTGGAGAACCTTAGCACCCTTTTGGGAAGTTCTGTGGGATAGCATTGGCCTTTATTGTAAATCCATTTCTCAATATATGCACACGTATTTTGCATTGTTTCCATTTTTTTATAGTATGGAGGTTTTATTTTTAATTTTAAAATGTTTTTATAGTTTCAGGTACACATAACTTTTTTTAGTGCTTTGCCTCTTAATTTAACTTATCTTTTAAAAGTCACTCATTGATTTATCTAGCTTTTGTTCATTCTGCTGAATAGTATTCAATAGTATATTATTGATTTTCATATACATGGGTAGATATTTTTTAGTTCTGCTATGGTTATTAAGCCCAAGGCTGCTCAGAAAGTCCTGTTAATTTCTCCTATGGTTTGTGTACAAATTTCTCTGGTAGAATTTCTGGACCATAAGTATTTTTACCTTTGATTTTACTGGATAATGCCAAATTATATTTGAAAACTTGCCTGCAGTATTTAAGAGTTCTGACTTCTTCATGTGTTATTGCAAATTAAGTTGGCTGTGACTGATAAAAACAAGGCCGTAAATGAATACTAATAGCATTCCTTATTCTATATTACTCTGCATGTAGAGAAAATTTAGAGGTAAGCCATTCAATGTGGTGTGGTAAGTATGAAGTCATTGAGGTTTAAATCTCAAACTCCAACTCCGCAGCGACTCCAGGGTTCGATATCAGCCCGTGCTATGCTGAGGCCATCCCCAGGGTGTGCTGAGATGCCCATTGAGACTGCTTGGGGATGCATGCCTGTAATTGCAGTGCTTGGGGGGCTGAAAGCAGGAGGATCACTATGAGTCCAATCTACGTAGTGAGATCCTTAGGCCCTGCCCTAAATTCATAAATAAATAAATAAAATCTCAAACTGCAATTTTGGCTTTCAGACTTAGTCTATAACAAACCCCTTCAAGTAGCTGTTTTTGCCTTGTTTTGACCCAGGATTTATTATTATCTGAAGAACCATTTGCCTATAACATTTACTTCATTATTATATGAAGTGGAGCCCTAATTTTTATCACTTACATGCCAGTGTTGATTTAGAGCCATCTATTATTCCTTTTCTTAATGCCTTATTTATTTTTGCTTGTCTTTTCTTGTGACTTTCTTATAAACTTTCTGTGGTGCAGCCCTAAAGAATTCATTAAGGAAGGCCTGTTGCTTATAAACTTATTTTTTGTCTAAAATGTATTTATTGGGTCAGGTAGATAGCTCAAGAGCATAAGCACCTGCCTGGCAAGCACAAGGTCCTGTGTTCAATCCCCAGCATAAAAAAAAATATTTCTTTTTATCCTGAGACTTTAAATGATATCTTTCTGGGAATAAAAATTTAAGTTATAATTTTTATCATGTATTCAAATATATCATATTCTACATTTCTTGTATTCATAGATGCAATTGAGATGAGAGATGTCAGTGTTGTTTCTTTCATGGTAAATTGTCATTCTCTCTGATTTTTGAATACATTCTCTTCAAGTTTAGTGTTTGCAGATTCACTCTGGAGAAATACAATACATGTGTTGATTTATTTTTACTTATCCTATCTCAGGTCATATATTTCCTGATTCTCAGGGTTTATATTATCCTAACACATCTGGAAAATTCTTCTTGAAGTTGCCTCTTATTTTCTTTATTATAATTTCTAAAACTAAGGATAGATGGCTATTAGGTGGTCTCATTCTCTCTTCAATGCTTCATAATTTCTTTAAAACATTTTATGGAACTTCCTTATAAAGTTAAAATTATAAATTTAAATTATAAAATGTTCTTATAAATTTTGTCATATTTTTCCTAAGCCTATGCTTTATTCTGGCTAATTTTTTTTAATATCATCTTCTAGCTCACTAATTTTCTCTCTACTTATGTCAAATCTAATGTTATATCTGTTTATCAAATTTTAAAGTTTTAAGATTAAATTTTTTTTCTATCAATACATAAAACATAAAAATACATGTTAATGGGGTGCTAAGTGATGTTTGATACATGTACACATTATGTGATCAGGCTGAACATATCTGTATCCTCAAACTTCTATTACTTCTTCACTGTGAAAATATTCAAAATCTTTGCTTCTAGCTTTTTGAGAAATGCACAGTAGTCACTAGCTATGGTCACTTTACTGTGCAACAGTGGGTTAAAGCTTCTTATCCCCATCCAGCTGTAACCTAGTCCACTTATGAAACCTTCCCATATCCCTCTCCCCATGCATTATACTTTGGAATTTTTAAGTCAACCATCTAGTTCAATCTTGTTTAAAAAAATCTGCTTGATTATAATTTTTAGTCAATTATTTTTGGCTCATATTTCTATTTCCCCCCTTATTTCTTTAAAATGTTAAACATATTTTGAATTATGTAATTCTAATATTTGAATACAGTATCTTTTAAATCAGGTCTTCTCCTTCTTCCTTTTGGCATCTACTCCTAGTATCTTTCTCTTCAAATATTTTACACTTTTTGTTCTTTTTTTTCCAAACTGAGATCATGTAGACTGGGAAACCTGAGCAAACCCTATGAGATCAGGATTTAGAACATATTTTCATAAAAACTTTTTGCATTTTTTCTTACTAGTGCCTGAAAAGAACTATCAACCAAAGATTAAGTTCTTAGTTTATACATGTTTTATTCCGTATAAATAGTATCATATTAGCATGACAGCTAACCTTACCTATACATCTGGTTTTCCCAGGACAAGCCCAGCTAATGCCCTTTGTTCTGGTATAACTGTTAATTATACCCTTTCACACTCACAAAATTCCCTTTATGTGTATAAATTGTATCACTCTGTTAAAAGTACTGAGAGGAAAGGCTTTTTTGTCTAACCTTAGACAACCTGAACAGAAATTTTATTAATTCTCTTTTGACAGGGCAGAATTTCTAGTTCACTCATTCACTGAAAGAATATCCAGAAACCCAATTGTAGGTTGGGGCTCCCATCCCAACTTCTCAAATAAGATGCTTTCTTTCTAGGGGATTGGCAGTTGCCCTCAGGGCAGCTTCTGGCTTTAGCATGTTTACCTTTCTGGATTCATGCTTCTCCTTAGTTCTTTTCCTCTAAGGATTTCCCTTACTTTATTGTGAGCTCAGCTATATATTTAAAAGGATGTTGTAAATCTTTTATCCAGAATATTTAGTTGTCTGGTTGCAAGAAGTTTTCCCCCCACCAGAACAAAATCCCTGAACTCCTCATAAATACTAACTTAACTGCATGTGGTATTGGAAAAGCCAATTTTTCTAGTGTTGATATAGTTTCAGAAATTTCAAGGAGCAGATTTCCTGCTTGAGGGCTTTCACTTGTCCCCACTTTGAAAACAAAAGAGAACAGAGGACAATTTAATTGAAGAGAAAATGTAATATATTTACTTATATTCTCCAGGTAGGATCTGAGAACATAAAGTATAATCACTTTTGTTTTGCTAACAAAGGAAATATACAAGTGCCAGCACAGAAGATGAAAGACTATTATTTTATACATTTTATAGATGAACAAATTGAAACACATAAAAGCTAAATAACTTATCCATGACCCACTATTAGTGACAGCCAATCTTACAACCCACATCCAGCTTGTCTAATAGTTGTGCCCTTGACAAGTACTTTACATGCCCCTTAAGACATTCTATAATCTTCTATCATCAACATACCCACGAACTATGTACTGCTACATCGATATCTATTAAAGCTTTATTAGTATTTTGGGTGTTGATTAATATCTAAAAGTCACTCAGCAAAGGAAATAAAAATATGAAAGATGAAGAAAAAATTTTCATCCCGTAAAATTATTAATAATATGGGGAAATAGTCTTTTTGATCCAAAATCATAAACACTTTCCATTTCTTCATTTCTTTTCTCATTCTATTCCATCTCCCTGGAAGGCTCTTACCTATTTGTGTATCCTAAAAATTTCTTGTTTATCTTTTAAATACAACACTCATAGTAACTCTACTTCTATACACCACCAATGAATCCCATCCTTCCCATAGGTTTATTCAAAAGAATCAACAACTAATTCATCTCTGTTTTCATATAATTTTTGTGAATTCTTATGAGAGTAAATATTATTTTGTCATGCTAAAATGCCATTTTTGTAAGTCAAAATGGTAGAATATCACTGACATCATTTGATTAGACATAAAGCTATTGTTTCTATGTATTCCTAGCTAGATGTAGGGGAAAGGGCCATTTCTCACTTACTGAAAATATCGTTGTCTCATCAAATGAATGTCTGTATTGTATAGCCCATTTATGGCCTGGACACCAACCAATTATAATGGGATACTACATTAAACAGCTGCCAGGGCTGTACCCATACTATCTGTTACACAACTAATGCCAAGGAAACATGCAGGAAAATCCCCTTAGGATTTTAATAAGCTATCTAAATAGAATACTCACTAACTACATTCAGTGCTTCAAACTTCTATACAATAGTACCACCAAATATCACCCTCGCATCTAGAGGCAGAGAACTCAGAATTATTTAAAGTAACCTATCCTATCTTTAAGCAGTTCTCTCTTCTAGGAAATTCTTCTTTCCATTACAGCTTATCTTCTTTAACTTCTACTCACATAGCCACCCTAATTATATGCTAATTATATTTAATAAGCCTAATTATATCATCCTAGATAATAGCTCTTCAGCTATTTGATTATGGCTGTCATACCTGCCCCAAGTCATTTTCTTTAAAGATCAGGCATCTTCAGTTTCTTAAAACAAACTTTATTTTACATGGCTCATCCCCCATTCCCTTGACCATTTTATTTGTCTATGATGCCCAGAGCTGAGCTGATATTTCTGGCAGGCTATGACTAAACCCCTTTCTCAGCCACATTTAGATAATGATTTGATAACTATCATGTTATCCATGATAGTGTGATACTCTAAGGCATTTCCTGTGGTTTAAAGTGAGAGTATGAACTCACCCCAGGAAAACCTTGCTATAGCAAGGATGCGTTAGACAACTAGCACTGCAATAAAGTCTGTTAGTCCTAACTGTTCATCAGAACTATCTATAGAGCTTTTTCAAAATGGGCTTATGGCCATGCCAGAACTACTGAATATAGCAGATCAGGTATGGAATCTTTGAAAAGGGCATAAGAGGCAATTCAAAGGCATGATTAAGAATGTGTGCTCTGGGGCTAGACTATGTACCAGATTTCAAATTCAGATGCATAATTTTATAAATATTTATACTTTCTATATTTTCTCATCTCTAAAAATGTATAAGGACCTTAAAAGGCTATTTTGAGGACTAAATAAGTTACAAGAACTGAAGAACCACTTAGTAGATTTTAAGTAATTTTATCTGTTATTTTTATCTGTCTGTATTTAAAATCCTGCTGTTGATCATATAACTTTCTCCAAAATAAACCACATATTCAGCCATAAAGCTTGCTTAAAAAATCCTAAAAGATTTAAATAACCCCAAATGTATTATCAGATCATAATGCAATGAAGCTAGAAATCAATGGCAAGAGAAACCACAAATATTATGTAAACACAGGAAGAGTAAACAATACACTCTTGAATAACCAATAGGTCACAGAAGAAATCAGATAGTTTCTAGAATCAAAGGATAATGCCAGTACAACTTACCAGAACCTATGGAACACAATGAAAGCAATTACAAGAGTGGAGTTTGTAGCTGTGAATGCTTACATCAAAAAACAGAGCAGATCCAAAATAAATAATCTAATGGTGCATCTCAAAATCCTAGAAAAACAAGAATAATCCAAATAAAACACTAGTACAAGGAAGGAAATCATAAAGATCTGTGTGAAAATTGATGAAATTGAGGCCAAAAAATGCAAAGAGCTAATGAATTAATGATTGAAAGGATTAACAAAATAGACAAACCCTTAGCCAAATTTAATAAACAAAGGAAAGAAAAAAAACTACACATTCATGCCGTTAGAAAGGAAAAGACATATCCAAAATCCAGAGGATTGTAAGTAACTCCTGATGTATTTGTACTAATAAAAAATAAATCTCTGCTGCTGATTTTCATCCAGAGCTGAAAAAGCACTGATAACAGACATAGTCTAATAATATAGTGACATGTCCGGAAGGAGAGAGTAGACAATCCCCATGCCTTTCTCAGACAAGAATTCCATCCCTAATTCCCTCCTTCCCCATCAGTTTATCACCAGAATGAAACCTATCACCATACATAGATTTAAGTTCTCAAGTGGCTATCAGAACACATCTCCTGCAAACAATGTCTCTCCTTCCCTTTTTATAATCATTAAATGCTCTGGATCAGTGCTTCTCACACTTTTGATCATCCAAGTTACTTTAAAAAGTGTACTTTAAAAAAAAAAAAGTGTTACTTTTCTTGGTGGAGTATACCTGTTGTGCCAGGGATGAGGAGGCTCAGACAAGAGGATTGCTACAAGGTCAAGCCCAGCCTAAACTACATAGCAAGTCCCTATCTCAGAAAAGTGTACTTTCCAGTGTCCCATAGATTTATCAACTTTCAGTATTGCTAAGAAAAACATTAAAAGTTATAATCACCTCTCTAATCATAAGAACACATTTAATACTAAAGAAGTAGAAAGATAGTTTTAGGATAAACAACCCTAATAATAATCAATTTAACCCTACAACCTCTGTTTGTTTGTTCCATGATGGTGATTTGTTAATTGCACGAATGTAAGTTACAAATAGAGAAAACTTATCAGAGTAAAACTCATCATTTTCTTTGCCTGAATATTCACTAGTAATTATAATTATGCATATGTGCAGAATCTCTTAATTTGGTAAATGCTACCTAAATAGGAAAAAGTGCCACTCTCGACTTACAATCAAGTTTTGAAATTTTTATCTTTCTGTGATTTGCTTTTATTTACTAAGTTTGGTTTGTTTTGACTGTCTATTTTAGTAGAAAATTTACAAAATAAATAGGTATATTTTAGAAGAAAAAATATCGTGTATTTCCCTATTCAAGTATTTCTTGCTTAAGCTAATGAAAATTCTACCAATTAGACACTGGGGAAAGTACCTGTCAGTAGTTAGCGCTAATAGAGACACCAGAGAATTCTCCCCACTATTAATCCATGGATAATGGAAGACCTATTTCTTAAGTACACACAGAAGAAAGAATAGAAAAAATACTGGCTATGACACGAAATGGATTGCTTTCCCCTCACACGGCTGTGCCCTTGTAACCTAGGGCATGTAGAGCAGGCTGGCCGCCATCGCATTACAGATTTAAAAGTGCTGGAATCTCTCAGTCCTGTAGCAGGTTGCCTGATGGATTGGTCAGTAATGTACTTGAAGAGTGCATTACCGAGCTCTAGACTAATGGCCACCTCTTGCCCATGGCCTTTATGGTAGATCATTCATTGTGCTGCCTCATCAGCTTCCTGCCAGTCTGTATCTGGCATGAGCACTGCCTGTTCCAAAGCTGATTAATATCCTGGGAATGAGCTCCACTACAGGTTTCATTGTGGATTACACAAAAGTATAATGTTCTGGTGATGTGGGGACAACCAGATTTTCTTTGATAAATAAAAGAAAGAATTCTTCATTTATATATTGTCAAAAGAGAGATCTTCACAAATTATAGATTTGCTATATTGTTAATTATAGTAAGCACATTAAAGAAATAACAACATTAAGAGTCTCATGCTCTACCGACTGAGCTAGCCGGGCCCCTAGACAACAACATTAAAATCATTGGTCTCTTTGGTGCTTTAATCAGCACAGGCATATTTTTTAAATTCAATTTTCTGTAATTGAGTATGTAAAGTAAGACATAAGAAATAAAAGCAAATAATAGGAGAGCATGTGTAAATCAAAACTAAGGGAAGCTTATAATTTTAGTGGAAATGGAAAGAAAAAGTCAAAGATAATTAAAGGAATAAAAAATAGTAGTAGTGGAGATATAAGTTGACCCCTAAAGACTAAAATTAGGTAGGGTAGAAATTAAGGAAAGTGAATATCCCAGGTCAGAAAATACCATGAGCCAAACATAGAACTACAGTATTAAAGAACGTGACATGTTAATAGATTAGAAAGAAGAGGGCTGGCAAGATGGCTCAGCACTCTAAAGCACCTACTTAGGCAAACTTAGGCAAGCTCAGCAACCATGGTTTGATCCCCTGCACCACATGCCATGTCACCTTCAGGCCAAAAAATAATTAAGTAAAATTAAAAATAAATATATTTTTTAAAAGTATACCAATGGGAGTCACCAGTGCCTCCCATTGTCTCAGCTCTCCTGTGTTACACATTTCATGTTTATTGTGGGGCCAGTGAGATAGCTCAGTGCTCTAACACACCTGCTTAGGCAAAGCTCAGGGACCGAGGTTTGATCCCTGCCACCATATGCCACACCAGCCCTTCCCCCAGGGTGAGCTGAGCCAGCCACAAAAAAAAAAAAAAAAAAGAAGGAAGAAAGGAAAAGAAGGAAGAAGGGAAAAACCTGAACAGAAAAGCCTTAACAGGTTTAGAAGTATAGAAAATCAAGCAGAAGGTAAGAAGACCTCTAATTCTGGAAATGTAATAAACTACATCATCTGTGTGAGATAACTTATTACAGATGAAGTCATGAAGGGAAAGCCCTTACTTTCAAGGTAAGGAAAAATCATAGATTTTTCCCTGCCATGTGAGGATATCGTAAGATAGTCATTTGAACACCAAGAGGAGTGCCCTTACCAAACACTGAATCAGTTCACAACCTAATTTGGACCTGCCAGCCTCCAGAACTATGAAAAATAAATTTCTCCTGCTTATGCTACCCAACTTTGAGTAACTTGTTATAGTAGACAGAACTACCTAAGATAATAAATGTTTAGGATTATTACATTTCTACATGATTTTACCCTCTATTACTATGAAATTTCCTTTTTAAAACCCGACCTAACTTTATTTACTCAGAAATGTATTTTGATATTAATTCAGCTAAAACTTCGTTTGGATTAGTGTTAACAGAGTATATCTTTCTATTCTTCTGTTTTTAATGTGTCTCTATGTTTAGAAACTGTGAAAAAACACGTGTAGCTGTATCTTACTTTTATTCAAATAAACAACTTCTGTGATTTTTGTCTGTTTCATTGATTTCTGCTACTTATTGTTTCAATCATCCTACTACTTTTGCTTTCTTTGGTTCTTTTTTTTTAAGATTGTTTATTGCATTTTTTTCTTTCAGACCTTTAATAAAGAAATGACTCTGATGAACACCAAGTTGGAGATGTATGATATACTAGACAGGGAAACAAACTTACAAATCTGAGAAAATAGACATGAGAAAAATACAGCCACTGCTTCTTTTGGAGTTACCACTCACTCCCTTCAGGATGGAGCTTATCTCAAGTGGCAGAATGGTAAGTTAGGCCAAGGTCCCACAATGTATAATTTATGACATACAATGTATATGATGACTAACATTTTGTATTATTTTATTCTGTGAAGTATCTCTTAATGCTATTGAGATGTCTTTTTTTTTTTTTTTTTTTTTTTTTTTTTTTTTTTTTGGTGGAACCAAGGATCGAACTCAGGCCCTTGCACTTGCCAGGGAAGTGCTTATTCCACTGAGCCATCTCCCTGGCCCCTAGATGTCTTTTTATTAGAGTCTTACCATTGATATTAGATATAGATTTATTGTGTGTATACACAGGTATAACAAAGTATGACTGAAAAATATGGCTAATGTTTACATTTTCAAACTTTATTTAAAAACACATTAAGATACTAATTAACCTCCTTCAGGATACTTCCTCTGGCTTCTAAAACACAACATTGTTCTTGTCATCCTATAAAGCAGTTGTAGAAGTCCTGTTTTGTGGTTTTATTCATGCTTTTTTATTGTAGCTTCCTGGATGTCTTGTATCAATTAAAAGCATTTACCTTTCATGGTCCTTTCTTTCATTCTTATGGTAGAAACTTGGATCATTGATTTATATTTTATTTTTTTTATTTTATTTTTTCATATAATTAAATTTTACTTATTTATTTTTTTCCCATTTATTTTTATTTTATTAAATTACAAATGTCAATCAGACAGTTTGAAAACACCTTAACCATACAGAGTTGATGAATTAATACATTGTAAACTGCTTTCATAATGTTTTGGTATTGTACAAGGTGCATACATGATATTATATTTACAGGTTTTTTTATAGCTGAATTATATCAAAAATTCAATAATTATTTACCTAGTGGATGACCATAGCACTAAAAGCCGACATAATATCCTGTCCAACCACCATTAGTGCAGATCTTGCCTATCATAGAATTATGTAGAA
>PVKA01029666.1:0-10885 GCA_004027165.1 Ctenomys sociabilis
TTTTTTTTTTTTTTTTAGCGACTTTTAGTATACTGTTCCTGTGGTGAATTTCTGGGATCTTAATTATTATATGTCTGGGAGTGATTTTAATTGAATTGATGTTATTTGGAGTTCTATATGCTTTAGTTACTGAATGTCAGATTATTGTCTCATATTTGGAAAGTTTTCTGCTATTACTTCTGTCCATATCTTTTGATTTGTATTGACTCCTTCCTTCTCATTGATGCCTTTTAGTCTCATATTGCTCATCTTTGCATCGTCTTGCAGGTGTTGAATTATTTTTTCCTGCATCCCAGTTGTTTTTCAGAAATTTTGCTTACTTTTTCACTAGCTGCAATGGTGTCTTTAAGGTCAGAAAGTCTTTTTTCACTTTCACTCAAACTGATTTGCATTTGCCAGCTTGTGATTGAGGTTTTAATTTCCTGTATATCACTTTGCATCTGGTTCATATTCCATTTCTTTCCTATGTTGCCTATTCAGGGCTTCTATCATTTTTATATTCTGCTCTATTTTTTAATCAGTGTATTCTTTAGAAGCACTTATTAGTTCTTTGATTATAGTTATCACTACTTTTTAATTTCAGAAATTATTTCTGATCTGATTTCTTCTATATCTTTCTGCAGTTGTTTGTTTATTTCTAATGCTATTATTTCAGAGATTTCAGATGTGTGATTTCCAATTTCCTCTATGCTAGTGTCTTCTGCATTTGTACTGGGTAGACTTGGGGCCTGAGACTGCTTTTTGTTCCTTCCCTTTGTCATTTTGCATACTTTTGACCTTTGTTGTAGAGCTTAGATAGAGTTATTATCTTAGCATCAGGTCCAGATCTACGAAGTTCAGACTCCTCCACGTGGGTGTGGCTTGGGTCTGGTTGCTATGCTCCACTTCTTCCTGATGCAGCCTTGCAAGAAAACCCTTTGTGTCACTCTGGCAAGATATTCTCCTCCTGAATTAGCTGGGTAGGTCTTACATCTAGCTTCTTTGCAGGAAGTTCTGCTGAAGGGTTCCACTCTAGGCCCGCACTCTGGGTTAGATGATCTGGCAGCCCGGGTGGTCTCACTCACATGCCCGGCCTGCCTTCTGAGTCTATTCAGGATCTGGAGGCCCAGGCAGAACACCATATGCTAATTTCCTGCCAGGTACTACCACCAAAAATGACCTCCCACTTTGTATAATCTTTTGAATTTCACTTACAACAATAGAAATCATAAAATATAAAAAATAAGTCAATAAGAGGACCATATAATCTTTCCAGAGTAAATGATAAACCTTATTCAAAGCTGAAAAGTCTAAAATTGTCAGGGAAATTGTTCATTAACTGTATTTACTCAACACTGTAAAGATCATTTCTCCCAAATCAGCCCTAATCATTGCAGTAGAATTCAAATGTTGTATACCCTAAAATAATGATAAATGATATCATAGATATAATTTCTGTTTTATCAGAAAATACTGATAATCACAAATTGAGAAAATAACTTCAAATACATAGATGTTAGCATACATAGTTATAGTCATTTTAATTGTTTTGGCAAATAGTTACTTTTCTAGTTCTTTACTTTGGCAATATCTAGAAAAGTTTAAGATACTTGTATGTACCTTTGTGAAACTCATATATGCATAAGAAAATTAGGCATTAATGATCATTGATACATAATTAGTAATAATGAAAAATTGAAAAAGTCTACTTGTCTATAATAAGAAAATAGGCATATTATAAGAATTCTCATTCTATACAGCATATAGAACAACTAAAGAACTAAAATTACATAAATATTGGGGATAAAACAATGTTTTTTTATTTTATTGAAGTACAAATAGCAATGAGACAGTTTCAAGATGCATTAACTGAACAGATTCAATAAATTAATACATTGCAAACTTTTCATAATGTTTTGGTATCGTACAAGGTGCATACATGATATTATACTTACAGACATTATTATAGCAGATGTCTCTTATCAGTAAATTAACTGAGTGTTGCTGTTTACTTATCTTATTTTTTATACCTGAATTATATCAAAGTAATTAATACTTTCTACCTTGTTATTTTCCTAGTGGTTGTCCATAGTACTAGAAGCTAACATAATATCCTGTCCAACCACCATTAGTACAGATCTTGCCTCTTATAGAATTAAGTAGAAGCACAGCATTATCTATCCCAACTGTACTGTCCATACACACACATCATGATCCTTTCTATACCCCTTCCTTTGTCTACACCTGTCAAAGATGGGCACTCCATTGTCATTCAACTAGTTTAGGTGCCTGAACTCGACAACACAATCCAACACAGTCCAGCAATCCACAACAATAATGAGTTATCCGAAGAAGTTGTCGACGATACCCATTTACAGCTCAACTTATTATTATGGCCCCACGGTGTATACTTCATTTTTATACTTTTCTGCTGGATGGTTAAGACCTAGATAGAGCAAGACCTATATGCCAACACATGTACTTTATGTTTCTTATGAGGTCAATTAAAACCCCTCAGGGTTTATCTGGTAGTCCTGTACCTTATTCTGTAGATCCTTTGTCTGTGTCATCCATGTGGATGAGTCACGGCCAATGCTTGACCAGTTTGCTCTCTGTGAGAGCCTGAGAGAAAGTTTTCTCTTCATGTGACTCTCCACAGGTATACTATAGATCATTGATCTCTTTGCTCTGTGGCTTCATCTTCCTTTCAGAAAATTTGGGGCACAACTGAGTTTCATGATGTTACAGTACAGGTTTCACCTATGTCCTGAGTCTTCGCTGACCTTGAAAGGCTAGGGCCAAAATGTTGGCTGGCCTTGTGGCTCTTCTATTTCTCCAATTTTAGGATTTTAACTTTTTTTTAGGGCCAAAATGTTGGCTGGCCTTGTGGCTCTTCTATTTCTCCAATTTTAGGATTTTAACTTTTTTTTTTGGCAAAGCCGGGGATTGAACTCAGGCCCTTGCGCCTGCCAGGGAAGTACTTATTCCACTGAGCCATCTCCCCAGCCCCTATTTCTCCAATTTTGATCTGTGAACTTAGGATGTTAACCATCCAGAAGAAAAGCTGCTTAGTACCCTGCAGCATATGCTGTTCACTTTGCCCTATCTGACTCAATTGTCTTTAATTGTTGTTGTACATTTCTATCTATGTTTCTTCTTTTCACTTCTTATACTAGGGAGACTATACGATATTTTCACATGTGTGTCTGGTTTATTTCACTTATGAGTATATGTTCAAGTGGTATCCACTTCAATATAAATGCTTCAAGTTTATCGTTCTTAATAGCTGAGTAATACTCCATTATATAGAAATGCCACATCTTTTTCAACCATTCCTCATGTGACAGACATCTTGGTTGTTTCCAATATTTTGCTATCATGAATTGTGCTGCTATAAACATAGGTACATATATACCACTATGATATGATGTTTTCAGTTCCTCTGGGAAAATTCCCAGTAGGGGGATAGCCAGCTTGAATGGGATTTCCAGGCCTACTCTTTTGAGGAGTCTCCACACTTATCTCCACAATGGTTGCACCAGTCTACATTCCCACCAGCAGTGGAGAGGTAGGGAATAAAACAATGTTGATTATAAAATGCCATTACAGAATATTATGGTATAGCATATGCTCCAGTAGACAGGAAGTGAATAAATTTAGGAAGGATTTTCTATTTAGAAATCTAAACTAAAATTTATACGTTTTTCTTAAAATTCTATTTGATCACTGTAAAAATTGCAAATATGTATCATAATTTTCTCATCACAAATAAACTAACAGCAAAAATTCAACCAGCAATCATCTTATTGGTTCAAGCTAATAAACAAACTTATGTATATTAAGTAGTGATTGAGGCAAATCAATGTAAAGGAGTAGACAGTTTAGGGAAATTGCTCTTTTATAACATGTGGTCAGTGCAAGTTTGTGACTCAAGGGAAAGAATGTTCCAGCTACAGGGAGCAGCAGTTATAAAGTCATAAAGTGAAGACCTGGTTGACACACTCCAGAGACAAGCAGGAGTCCAACAGAGGCCTGAGTAGTGGAAGGGAGAAGAGAAGCAATAGGAAGTGAGAGCAGACAGGCACAGAAGGAGTTTAAATCAAGTAGGACCAAGTATTAACTTTGAGACAGAAGTCTCTAAAGGGTTTTGATCAGAGGAAAGACCTAATCTGGCTTATATTTTATAAGCATCACTTTGGTTCTGTAGAAGATAAGATACCTACAGTCATTCTTCCTTTATAATCTGAGGAAAGTAATGAAATAATAATAATGCACTACTAAATGCCAACTACATTATATTTTTCAAGAATTCATGTATTTCTTGCTGCTAATATGTGCTGCTATAGACATAGGTACACATATATCACTATGATATGATGTTTTCAGTTCCTCTGGGAAAATTCCCAGTAGAGGGATAGCCAACTTGAATGGAATTTCCAGTCATAATAAATTAGGATCATAATTATCTCCCATATTGTTAACAAGGAAAGTAAAATACAAAGCAGTGAAAGTAAGCTACTTAAGGTGACACAAGTTGCTAATTGACAACAGCATGGAATCAAATCCAGGTGATCTGTAAGGTACTGTGTGAAGAAAAAGAAAAGGAACTATAGCTCAATGGAATAGCATCTCTGAATAGAATCTCCTGAACTTCTAGGTGGTATGATATATGGGGTATACATATGGATATGGATATGAGTGTGTATGTCCTTAAAACATAGAAAAATTATCCACTATATAAAGAGCAATAAAATATTAGAAAGGGTGGAATTATAATGGGGATAAATTCTATAACTGGTTTTAGAGGTAGAGGATAGGATACATGACAGATTATTAACTTCAAGGGAAAAGTGATTCATAAAAGATACAAATGAAGAGAATTTTGTGTGGAAGGAAGAAATTATAAAAGTATTCCATTTTTTATTTTTTAATGTATTTAGTAAAGGGTCTATAGGGCCTCACTATGTAGATTGGACTCCTAGTGATCCTTCTGTTTAGCCTCCCAAGTGCTGAGATTATAGGTGTGTTCCACCACACCTAGTCTCAATCACTAATGCACTCTAGGGGCAGGACTGGCACAGCACACCCACTGCACTCTGCCTAAATAGGAGCTTTAGTCCACTGAGCTATCTGGCTGGCCCTTCATTTTTTAAAAAAGATTAAAAAATTTTTTTTGAAATGTAAGTGGCAACATTTAGGCTGAATGAGATTGTTGCTAGACAAAATCAAATTTGAATAAGATCAGCTCTTACGAAGAGTAAGAAATACAACTTTTTTTCATATTGTCTTAGGAAAGACAGATCTGCTGACATACCTCAGTATGTTCTGAGTGTTGACCTTATCTGAACTGTATTTTAAAGATCCATTTGGAAGGAAAATTTTTCTAGTAGTGACTTAGGAGAGTTCCCCCTCCACTTTCTGTTCATATTTAAAATGAGTCATCCAATTTGAGACTATTGTGTCACATTCTCCACCTTTGATTCTCCTGGAGGCAGTAGTCAGAAGAAACAAGTAATGAACATTAGTGGCAGAGTATGTGGTTACAAAGATCAATAAACCACAGGATGCTTCAGATTCTTAAACAGTTAAAAAAAAAAGATGAGGCTGCTACATGGAGTCCACAGAAAGAGTGATTGTCTAAAGTTCGCACTCAAAATGCAAGGACCCAACCCTTAATTAAAGCATCTCCATTCCATTTTAACTCCTTCTTTTACATAGGCATCTTGAGTGAACGCATGACCTTGAATGTTTTATGAAATTAGTAAAATGACAATTCAGTTTAATAAAGAAATAAATGCTGTCTAGTTCTTATACTACAATTGCAGACAGTGTTTTTTATTTATTTTTTTTAATTTATTTTTTATTTTATTGAAGTACAAATATCAATCAGACAGTTTTAAGACACCTTAACAAGACAGATTCGATAAATTAATACATTGCAAACTGTTTTCATAATGTTTTGGTATCATAGAAGGTGCATACATGATACTATACATACAGACATTATTATACTGTATGTCTCTTATCAGTAAATAAAGAGAGTGTAGCTGTTTGCATATCTCATTTTTTATTCCTGAATTACATCAAAGATTCAATAGTTAACACAGTGTTTAATAGTCTTGTATGCAGATTGAAGAAAACCTTCAGGCTTGGATATCAAGACTTTAAACTAATCTCTCCAGTCTCTTTTGATGATGTGAAGTATTACAACTTCAAAAAGAAATTTGGGATTTGTATTTTGAAATTTTTAAATTCTTTTTTGCCCCTAGCTTGATTTATTGAGTTCATTTTAATATTTTCCACATTTCATTGCATAACTAAGAGTGATAAACATCCATTAGGAGCCACCTGTTTGACTTACCCTTTAGTTGAACAGATAAAGGCTGTACTCCATGAATTCTAGATAAGTCCAACAAAAGAGAAAACTAGGAGAATCCTGATGCCACACCAATATCACATCTCTTTTCTTCATTTTCCCAACTGCAGCTTTAATCCACTTAATAGAGGCTTCTAAAAAGAAGTAAGCTTTTTAAAACAAATTTTAGAAATGAAGGACCTTCACATTGTTCCAAGAATAAGGTGTGGAATATATGCTAGTAGATAAGCAATATTAAAAGTAAATATGAGTGAAATAAATTTTAAAAACACAGTTTTAGTCTTAAGGATTGAAGAAAAGCATACTGATGCAGGCTGTGTGAAGGAGGAGTTTCAATATGAAAATTAAAAGTTTTGAATATATTTGAAATGGGCCCTTGGGCTTGTCTTTACAAAACTAACATTTACTGAGTACTTACTCTGTACTTCAGAATACTTTATTTGTATCACTTTAATCCCTCTAACAGTTAAATGAGGTCATTATTATTTCCCCTATGTTACAGTATAAACAGTATAATCCCCAGTGTACTGTGCCAGCCCCAACCCTGAGGCATGCTGAGATGGTGATTGAGACTGGGTGTGGTGGCTTGGGACTGTAATCCCAGCGCTTGGGAGGCTGAAAAACAGGAGGATCACTACAAGTCCTATCTGTGTAGTGAGACCCTGTAGACTCTGTACTAAATATATTCGAAGGAAAAAAAGAAGTGATTTTATACTCTGCCAGCAGTAATTCCAAACTCAGCCTAGCACCCAATCATGTTGTCTTAATTACTATGCTAAATCAAGTCTAATATAGCAGCCCTTTACTTCAGTGTTTTACTTTGATAGTATGTTTTTTATAAATCTTAATATACCATGTATCAGAAAGTAGGATTCCTGAATAACCACTAAGACAACAATATGCAATGTATTAATTATTGAAACTTTCCTACTAATCTGTTTTGAAGCTGTCTCACTGCTCTTTGTTTCCCAATAAAATTATTAAAAATAAATAAATAAAAAGAAGCAGAAATAGGTGATTTGCCAAATTACTGGGAAAGGTATGGCTATCCTCCTTTACTACCCTATCCCTCTCTTTTTTTCCCTCTAAACCTATAATCTGACCCTCAAGAGGCTGAGAAAGGGCTTCTTATCCAGGAATAAAGAGGTCCTTTTCTGCAAAAATAAAGGAAATAGGATTCCTTAAAAGCAATGATATGCCTTTAAGGATGTAAGATATAGACATATCAAGCATTTAAATGTAGCTTTATAAGTTGATGTAGTACCATATCTGATCACTTGAAAGAAAGAATAGAGATTCCTTTTACATATTCAAACTAAATTTCCCAATGTTTATTTTTGCTTTATAAAAATTAAAAACTATAAAATTTCTAAGTAGCAGATCTCCCCTTTCCATTATAGTATTATAAAAAATATAGCTAGCTTAAACTTTTATAAAAAATCTGTTATTGGCCAAAAGTAGCCCAGGCAAGGTGGCAAACAATTTCTGTAATCCCAGAAATTGGGAGACTGGGGCAGGAGGATCCCAGTAAGTTTGAGGGCAGTTGAGCTACATAGTGAATTCGAGGCCAGCTTGAACTACATAGTAAGACCCTATTTCAAAAAACCAAACCAAACAAACACACACAAAAAAATGTAGCTTTTATGATTTCACTAGAGACTTTAAAAGATCAAACAAAGCTGATACTGAAACAATAATGATACTATGAGAAAAGAAAATTACAAACTGACCTTTCTCAAGAGCATTACATGTAAAAAATTATTTTGAAAATCATCTGATTAAAAGTAGTAATACATAAAAATTATTATAAATTATGATCAAGTGCAGTTTTCCAAAAATGTTCAAGTGTTTTAATATTTGCAAATCAATGTAATCCTGGGTTATGTGCATACAATCATCTTGATAAGCTTTTTAAAGCCTTTGATGAACTTTGGTGCCCATTTATAATATCCAGGAATAGAAAGAGACAAGAAAAAAAGAAAGAAAGAAAGAAAGAAAGAAAGAAAGAAAGAAAGAAAGAAAGAAAGAAAGAAAGAAAATTAGTTACTCAGTTACTTTTTAACCTGATTAAGAGAATTTACAAAAACCCAGAGCAGAATTCAAAACAAGATAAAAATTGTCACCATCACTTCTATTCAATATTGTACTGGAGATCCTAGCCATAATAAGGCAAGAAAAATTAGAAGCCTAAACAGTTTCAGGAAAGTTATTTATTACAAGTGACCTATTAGTATATGCAAAACATGTAAATGAATTTATAGTCTTTGTGTCTTTGGGATAGGGCATATGTCTTAAATGGAACACAAAATGTACAATAAGAAGCAAAGAATTCACTGAGCCCCATTAAAATTAAGAATATCTGTTCATCTAAAGAGCCCCTTACAGAAAGCAGAAAAAGGCATATCACAACCTAAAAGACACTGACCATAAATGATCTGACAGATGACTTGCATCCATAATATACAAATAACTGCTACAAATCAATAAGGAAAAGTCAGATAGCCTAAGAGAGAAATAGATAAAAGTGTTAAATAGATGCTTCACAAAAGAGGATACCTGCCTGTCAATAAACTCAAAAGAAGATGTTCACTCTTACATGAGAGAGATACAAATAAAGCATTAAAAATAAAATACCAAAAGTTAGCAAGAAATCAGAGCAATTGGGACTCATACACTGCTGGCAGGAGTGTAAATTGATTAAAAACTATCATAAACAACTGTTAGGCATCAATTGCAGGGTTGACCATGTGAATAACTTGTACCTAGCATTTCCACTTACCCATGTGTATATGTTTAAGCAAGTTCTAGAATGTTTACAGCACATACTTACAATAGCCCAATAACAGAAGGAACCTAAATGCCTTTCAACAATAAAATGAGTAAATAAGTTGTAGTTCAGCCATGCAGTGGGAATACTTTACAGCAGCGGTCTAAGCACTTTTATCTTTAAAGGGCCAGATAATAAATATGCAAGACTTGGTATGCTGCATGGATTTATATGCCAACTACTCAACTCTACTGACAGCATGAGAGAAGTTATAGACCATACTTAACAAAAGGACACAATGATTTAAAAAACACTCATGGATGCTGAAATTTGAATTTTATATAATTTTTAGATGTGATAAAGTTTTATTATTTTAATTTTTTAACTGATTAGAAAAAATCATTCTTCCTTAGCTGACAGGCCCTATGAAAACAGGCATTGGGCTAGATTCCTCCCTCTGACCACAGTTCCTTGATCCCTGCTCTGTAACAGTGAGAGTGAATAAGCCATTAATGTGACTTAATCTCACCTAATTTTGAATGAAAGAAGCAAGATACAAAGCAGTGCTTATTAGATGGTCCCAAATATCTAAAATTTCAAAGTAGGCAGAATTAATGCTGTTAGAAGCAAGTTAGAAGATTACCTTCTACAAGAGTTGGGGCACTAGTAATGCATTCTGCCTTTTGGTCTAGACGCTGATTCCCAAGAGTGCATAGCTTGCATGGTATACCCTTTTGATTGGTACTCTTTGATAGGTATGTGTCTTAGTTACTTCAGGCAAAATACCTGACACCTGAAGTTAAAAGTGGAAAGGTTTATATAGCTTGGTTTGTAGAGGTTTCAGTCCATAATCAGCTGGACAGACAGGGTGGTATAGCAGAGGGACAACAGTTCATGGTAAGGGAAGATGGCAAAAGCAACGAGAGTGAAAGGACAGAGCTAGTGTCTTTTCCTCCCTTGTATCATATGCAGGATGCCCACTCTAGGGCAGGCACGGCACTCACATCCCCAATCTCAGCACTAAACAGTGACCCAATCCCGAACTCTAGATGCAATCACCTCTGAAAATATTGCCCCCACCATTACTGCATGAAGCTTTGGGGGCACATCCAGATGCAAGCCATAATAGTTTGTTACTTGAAAAAAGCTGTTACTAAAATGGGAGGCTATTAATTGCATGCAGTGAAAGAACAAAAAGGGGGTATGTACATTAGTTTCCACTCAGCTACCAATGATAAAAAAATTTTAATAAAGGAGTCACTGTAAATAATTTTAATTTAAAAATTTTTATTGACATGATTATGTTACTGACAAAATTCCAAAATGAAACAATGCTAGTGAAGATGAAGTGAAACAATTACATACAATGGTTGAAATCTGTAACTCTTCTTTAAATATCCTAAAAAGTCTTTTCTGGGATTGAAAGAAATCTGCTTGCTCTGCCCTTTCAAAGTAGGAAGATTACAAACTCAAGCCCAGTCTGGGCAAAAGTACTGACTTAGCAAGGCCTTTTCTTAAAAAAATAAAATAAAAAAGGGCTGGGGATGTAGTTAAGTGCAAAGACCCTTAGTATTGCCAATGGAGCAGAGGGGTTTCTCTGTTTCTTAAAGAAAATTATATAATTGGACTTTATTACCAAGAATGTCTCCAAAAGGAAGGGGTTTTCAGCATTTCCGTAAGCATGTCTTCATATGTACTGATCTCCTTGGATCCTGCTAGTACTCTAGTATTTCAGCCACACTGAATTTCAGCCATACAGTGTT
>PVKA01029666.1:10985-28134 GCA_004027165.1 Ctenomys sociabilis
GGGTGGGTGGGTGGATGGATGGATGGATGGATAGATGATGGATGGATTTGCTTACATTTATAGTGACTTAAGCTCTCATTGGTTGACTTCACTGTCTCAATGGAGTCTGTATGGGCTGCAGCAGAATTTGTTTGGAAATTTGCTGCACAAGCTAGAAGGACTTATCTCATTAGCCACAGGACTTAATGAAATTTTACAATAATTTCTTAAACTAAAGAATATAGAGGGCAAAGCAAGCTGTATAAGAATTAGAAACTAATATGAGAATTTTTATTTTTCATCTGTTTGTCACCAAGCTTCGAATAAGATTAATACCATTTTTTAAAAAGTATAAATGTTTTTCTTGCTGAACACTCTTTACAGGTCCTAAAGTATTTGCATAATGTAACATAAACTTTTCATTACTTGTATAATTCACCTTCATTTCGACATTACTGAGAATTTACCAGTTTTCCTTTGTTTAAAACCTGCTTTATATGTATGTTTTGTCTTCTAGAATTATCATTTTCATTCATAGACAAGCACATATAGAACATTTCACACTGATTTCTATAGTTTTTTTTCTACATTAAAAACAACAATACCCTGCTCCTTATGGCTATGATACCTGGTATTATTTATGGGTTTTCATAAGCAGGAGGGGTGAAAAGGAAAAATATGGTACTGTCTGGCCTCTCTACCTTCTCCTCTTTCTCTATCCCCCCTCTCCACAGAGGCGTTTAATTTTAAATGATAAATGTGGAAATTAGAGACCATCGAGAAAATCCAATTTTGTGAGGAGTTTTAAAAATCCCATAATAAACGCAGAGTGAAATGTATGATTTAATGCAGGGCGCCAATAGCTGCTATTATGGGCTATTAGCAAATCGGGGCTGAGAGTGAATCTTTATCACTTGGTGAGTGCGGGTTGGTCCTGCCTTTCCCTCTGCTATTGATTTGTAGCCGCTTGTCATAATGACACCGGGAAGCAATGAATGGAAGATGTGCTTTTGATAGGATTCAGGGGGGTCTTGGAGGGGGAGAGAAAATTCAGCAAGTTTTCTATCTCTTCTGCCTGATTAGATTTTTCTTCTTTTAAGAGCTTTCACATTCCAATAAAAATGCTAAATCAGCTCTGTACCAGAATTGTTAGGGTATAAATAGCTAGTCACATTTAAAAGAGGAAAAGATAGAGAAATACCAACCAGGCAATGCAAGGTTAGATGAGTATAACTTCATAAAAATGGAGTTGTGCATGTTTATGTGTGAACATATGAAAGTAGCATGAATGAAGGAGTATCAAGACGTAATACTACTACCTCAGTTACTGTATAAAGTCCTATTTTATAAGTATGTAATAGTTTGTCTACAATAATGTGATAAATAAAAGTTGATCAATCTAGCTTCACATTTATTTGTAAAATGGAAGAAATCCATTTTCTTTTTGTTTGCATAAAATTGCATAAAGGACCCATAAAGATAAACTTGGTGCTGCTGCTGATTAAGTTAAATTCCCTAACTTTAACTGATTACAGTAGAGAGTTACTCAAAATTTGCAACATAGAGAAAGCACACTGTTTGAGAACAAAGACATCCATGGGATAATCCAATAGGAAAGAAAAATTTTATTCAGAAAAATATGCATTAAATTTTGTTTAGAATGAGTTAGCTGTGGCTAGGTGGAAACAGTTTGTTGCAGCCTCAGCATATTTCTTTCTTCTGCTCTTAAAAGGACACAGTTGTTTCTCATTCAGGTAATTTTATTCTGAGATAGTGCCAGGCTATTTAGAATCCCTGTCTTTCTTTGCGTGCATGCATGCAGGCAGCGTGATATTACAGCAATGGATGTGCTAAAGCAAGCCTGGGGAGAGCAGTGCAGGCAATGAACATGTGACACTCTTTTGTTAGTTATATTAGTGATAAACCCTGCCTTATATTTGCTTTACTTCTCAAGCAGGTATAGATGAGCCAGTAAAAAGCATGCAGGTATTTCTGCTACTGTGAGTCAACTACCACTTGCCAAATGCTTGTATTGATAATGTATTCCTTTATCTGTACTAGTTGAGGAAGAATAAGAATCATTAAAATACACCTGTCACATATGCTTAGAAACTAGATGGAAAAAATAAATCCCTCTGAAGTCTTAAACTTAAACATCACCAGGTGTTCGACTCTATTTGGAAATACCATGGGAGTGGGGGGAGGAATGCATAGCCTGGTCTATAGAATTTAATTTCAGGTACCCAAAAGGTGGCTTTTAAAAAATCAAAACAATTAATTTGTGAAGTACAATAGATTGTGTGGTACTATTGGTATTAATCTCCCTGGGTTGGGGTGTATTTAAAGCCATTTTGAAATATATGTTTACAGAGATGTTGACCAAGAACTGAGACTGTTTATCTGTAGTAGAAATTGTGCTACAGAGGGACTACTTCCAGTTAGTCTTGTCTACATGCTAGGACCTTCTGAGAGCATGTGTGTTTTCGGACTTTGAAAGCAATGCCCTTTAATAGGTTTCACAAGCTATGCATCCAACTGCCAGCATTCACATATTCCATTCCTCCATTCACAGATTATACCTGCACTGTGATAAATTAGAATGCTGCCATTTATTGTGTACTGTTTATTAAAACCTAATTAGAGGCAGAAAAAGGCATTTCTCCATTTTTCTGTGGGGCTTTTATTCATCCAATGTAGTGATTATTGTTTGGTCTATCTGTGACTGTTTCCTACTACAATGGATTACCTGCATTAAAATAATAATACCATATATTCACATAGCCTTTGTTCTAATGTAAAAGCATAATTAATCATGCCATGAGTACAATAAGATAGTTGTTCCATATTTTATATACATTAAGTGATTTGTACTATTATCCTAGCAAAAGTAATAGAGTTGATATTAGTGTGAAGTGTTATTTTTCATACCCTACAGTTTTATAAAATTAAATATATCATTCTATAGAAATAAAAATATAGTAGAACTTAGAAAGTTTTCTGAAAATATTTGCACTTTTATTTGCTAGGATAGCTGAAAAATTATAATAAAATTTAATAAATTATTCAGTAATTTTTCTTCAGGGACAGGATGAGCATTTTCCTTCTATTGAAAACTTCACTTATTTAGACCATAAGTAAGACACATAAGCTACTAACAATTTTTCTAGCTGAGATTAACATTAATAGACATACGAAATAAGATTAGAGTTTGTTTACAAAGTATTTTCACTTACATTAAGTGAGACATCATTGTTATGCTTACTTTTATTATAGTTCAACAACAAAGAGATGAATAAAAGAAAAGTGTCCGAGTGTCTATACGTATGAATTGAATGAGGGTAGGAAGAAACTCAAGATAGAATAAATCCTTGTTTTTTGTAAATAGAAAACTGAAAATAAGGCAAATAAAAGAATTATAAATTTTTAAATGTAAAAAAAATATTAAGAAATAAGCAATAAAAATAGAATTTAACTTTATGTTTTACACATCCACTATCTTTAAGTTTTTGTGGAGTAGCAAAAGAGAATGATCTTTTCCAAGTGTTCACAGCACAGTGAAAATTCTATGCACTCGGTGCATTATAACACCAATCCCATTGTCCACTCTCCTGTGTGGTTTCTGCCAAGAGTTACTGCCCCTGTTTGATGGAGAAGGCAAATCACTGTGGCAACACTGACTGTGTCAAGGTCAACAGAGAGTCAAAGACAGAAATAGAACCCAAAGGTGTTTTTTTTTTGATCCAAATACTGTGGTCATTTTGTACCCATTTCTCTGTCCATTATTTTCTTGGATTTGCTAGATTTCTGTTTTGTTTAGACACCATTCAAAGATTTCAATGATACAAATACCTAAAGAGCTGTATGTCAAGAATACTTCTTCTCTAAATAGTGAACATTTAGTAAACATTAAGATACACATTATTATTTCTTTGTACCTTTTATATTTTGGATTAATATCTTTTAACATAATTCATTTAATCATTTTTATTGTATACATCGACTCTAATTTAGTGTGTGCAGTATGAATTAAGATCTCCTAAAAAACCAAAAAGTCAAATAAACCTAGTAGATGCATGAATTCTAATCCTTTCTGTAGTCACCATTCTGAATTTTCTTATTCACCAGAAAACAATTTCAGAAATTTTTATTTACCTACGTTGTGCACCAAGACTGATCTTTACTTAATAAGCAGAATGATAGGAATATATAAGCATGCATACCTACAGAGACATACTACACACATTTATTTACAAACTTGCCTCTTAATCTTCTTCATATTTTTACTCTCTTATTTAGTCTAATTGTGTATAGGCTCTTTTAAAAGAGAAAAATTATGACAGGATGGTGGTACATGATGGTAGTACAAGCAACTTAGGAGGCAGAGGCAGAAGAATCACTGGATCGCCAAAGTTGGAGGCCAGCCTGGACAACACAGCAAGAGGCTGTTTCCAAAAATAAAAGAGAAACATTATGCGGAAGATAAACTGGTAGTTTACAGTGTGGAGTAACCATTATCATAACTCAGATTCTTTACTGTGTGTTACCCAGCAAGAACTCTGATTTTTTTCATTCCTTTAAGTTTCTTCGTACTAGTTCCAAAACTGTTTAGAGGAATATATAGAAATTATTTAATTATGCTTTTGAAATATCTTGTTCTGTTTTTCCTGAATTTGAAACACACATTTACCTTATAGTCAAGAAATTTATTTTTCTTGTGTTATCCTCTTTTTTTTTTTTTTTTTTTTTTGGTATTTGTTTAAGAATCAACAAAATGTTTCCTGTCTGTAATCAGAAATAAAAATTTTGACACAGATAAGTCTTTGAAAGTTTTTCTAAGGATACCCCACTAACCTAACTAAATTTCCAGAGATTGGGAGGTGGAGAGAAACAGTCATCAACAACTAATTTTTTTCTCAAGGAACAAGCTCACTTTAAAAAAAAAAAAAAAAATACTATTAGGTTCACTGATACTTTCTGCAAATTTTCTTTAAAAAAATACACATTATGTATAAATGGATGCATTTCTTTCATAAAAGTTTCTTTTATCTTTCTCTGTTGGTGACTGTGCTGAAAAACCCCTAAGATTCAGCGCAAGCAAAACAATTCTTGGTGAAAAAAAATGAATAAATCTATTTTATGTGCGAGACAGCACTAGAGGGCGCTCTTCAGCAGGCTGCAAGATAAGGTCATTTCTAACCTATTCTGCTCTTGGAATAGTGATGGAGGTAAAGATTTGAGGAGCTGAGGGGAAGACCAACAAATGGCATTTAATCGTGTATAAGAGTTAATCTTCCTAAAGGACTGGAAAATCTTAGTCAATGACAACAATATTACATCTCTTAACACATTCTCAGAATTTTCTATGCATTTCTTATAAATTAATGATTTGATTTCTCCATGTGTTTCTCCTTTCTACATGAATTAAAGGTGAATTTTATGTTTTTTAAGTGACATGTTAAAAGTTGTTCCTTCCATGTTTCTGCTTATATCAGTATGCTTTCTAACAGCAGATAGATGCATTGCATTAACTTTTGTATCTTTTTTCTTATTTTGAAAAAGCTGAAACTAAACCTAAAGTAACATTTTGCCCTTTCTTATATACTCCTTTCCTGTCTTTTGCTCTATAATAGGTGAAACTTTTTTCATTCCCATTGGAGTTTGCTTTGAAGCAAGCAAACTCTTCATATTCTATGCCATTTCTCATGCTTATTTTATCCTAGTCCACAAGAGCAACACGATCTCTAAATCATATCCTTTCTCTTACAACCTTTTGAATTTTCTTTTCTTTCTACTTGCATTTTCCATTTCTTAATACACTGTGCATAAGATGACAGGAATGTAAATATTCTAAAGCTGATCAACTGAGTTTTTTCTAGTGAAAATACAGAACTTTCATATATAATTAACATTTAAGTGTCTACCTATACACATATCACCAATGTTGAATAATTATAGTCGGGAAGCAGTAAAGCATAGCCGTTAAGAAACAGGGCCTGCAAGGTAGATCATTTTGAGTTACTGCTGAGTAGTTGACATTGAGTAATTTTTCAACATCTGTAAGCTTTAGTTTCCCTATGTACTAAGGTGGGACGAACAATATTTTATCTCAGCGTTGAAGATTCAAAGTTTTATATATGTATAATAACATACAGTAAACACTAAAACAATAGAAGTTATTATTTGGATGTAGCTAAGATCTCTGATTATTAACAATGGCCTTATTTTTGTGTAGTACCTTTGGTTATAAATCTTAAAATTAAATACAAGTTGTTTGTTAGCCTTGGAGCAACAAGGAAATAAATAATGTAAAACCAATGGTACTAGTTCCACTGCCTTAGTCTCTGAAAGGCCTTTAGTGAGGGCTATACCAGGGTGAGAACAGGAAGGTTTTCAGGTAGCAGAATCTAATGAAACACTTTTAGGGAGCAAAACCAAGCTTGAATGACACTGATTGCCTCCATAGCTGTTGCTTACTAAGCATTGTTGTTTCTACACTCCAATTCTGGTACTGACAAAACTTCAGTTTTTCAGTTTTATTTTCTTTAATTTTTGCTATAAGTTCTTGAAATCAATGCTTATCACAAAAGATCGTTGTTATATCACTCAGTTGTTAGGTAGAATCTGATTGGAAAAGTTAAAGAAATTTATCCAAGACAATCTATAGACTGACTCAAGTAAAATATCTTAGTCATTCAATTGAGTTTTTGATTCATAGTAATAATCTGAAATACCTTAAATGTTAAATCTATAATGATACTTTCTTTTCCCATGTGTATCATAACAAAACAATCTAACTTTATCTCCTAAAGCCTTTGAAAATTAATTTATCTCTGTCATAGTATGTTTTAGGACATTCCACTAAAATTAACTATCAACTGTCATTTGAGTCATTTCAGCAACAACTAAAGTAAAAGAAGAACCACTGATGTTATATTCAAAGCTAAAATTACCATGTAAATAGGTATAGTTACATTGAAATTGAGTGAAATATTATGCTACTATTGCTTTGGGTCATCAAGAGATATATCTTGAGGTGGGCATGGTGGGGCACTCCTATATTCCCAGCACTCCAGAGACTGAGGCAGGAGAATCATTCCAAGTTTGTGACCAGGCTGGGCTACAAAGTGAGCTCAAGGCTTGAACTGCATAATGAGACCCTGTCTCAAAGAGAAGATAATTCAATGTTTTTGGCCTGCCACACTATAATTTCATATCTGATCAGGGAACCACCATACCTGACCTTAAGAAACATTATATCCGTAGTCTATACTCAATTCCCAGAACTCTTCATGCTGATAATGAAAACACTTGTTTTCTTTATCACTTTCATTTTGAAATTAAAATGATTAAAAAAGAAAAAGTACAAATATAAAACAAGATTTCTTGGTTCAGTGATACTCAGGCTACACATAGAAGCCTTTTCTTGAGTCTCTTGATTTACAAATTCTTATCAGTCATTTTTTTTTCTTTTAGATTATTTTTCTTTTCTGTTTGATCTTTGTCAGATCTATAGTAAACTCAGATTTACATATAGCCAAAGAGAAACTGAAACTGTGGATGCTGATAATGTCCCAGGAAACTCTCCTTCCTATGAGTAAAACCTAAAAGTAGTTCATAGACTGACTTCACTAACAGTAATAATTTTATAGTTATATGACACCAAGCAATTTAAACTAACTGAGATAATTAATTTCTTTTTATAAGCTAAACTTTTAATATTCCTAAAATTTCTAGTCTCCTCATAGTTTATATCAGATTAAAATTGTCATAGTCTGTTTCTACTTACTATAAATATGCACATTATACTCTACACAGAGAGAGTATAATCTTCAAAAATGTTGACTGCTAATCTTGTTTACTATTTCTCACTTAGCCCAAGACATACTAACATAACAGTGCTAGAGTAGTAAGGAGCTCCTCTAGATTTGAACTCTAGACCATGAATAAATTAGATTCTCTTCAGGATCATAGCCTCTTATGTAACATGAAAGTAATAACAAACCTTACTTCATAAAAATAAACATAATCATCAACTAAAATAACATCTTAAAACTATTATTTGTTATCAGAAGGCTTATGACAATTTGGTACACAAACTTTGTTCTTTGTTCCTTGTTCCAAAAAGCCTTAAACCTGTGTTTCTTTTGCATTTTTAATTTTTATTCTTTTTCTCCCAGATGCTGGGGATCAAACAAGCTTTATGTATGCTAGGCAAGAACTCTGCAACTCAGCTATACTCTTAGACCTCAGATTTTTAACAATCTCAGAATATTCTCTCTCCTGTGATATCAAGTCCAAATGTTGGCATCATTTATATATGGTGCCTTTGAAAAATTTGTTCCCATGTAGGGTTTCTGTTCTATAGACATTTCTATTTTATTCATTTATTTATTTTATTGTTTTATATTAATTTTATTGAGGGAGAAGCAGCAAGGAGACAGTTTCAAAACAGGTTAGTAGGACAGTTACAATAATTAATACATTGCATAATGTCTTCATAGTAGTTATTCATAGTACAAGATGCAGACATGATAGCTTGTCTAAACACTATTAGTTCAAAACTTTCTTCTCATTAAACTAAGAGAAAGTGGCTGTATTTCTATGCTAACTATTTTGTATGTATAGATACATATTTTCTTCACTACAAAATAGTCCTTCACATAGGAGAACCTGTACTGTAACAACTCAGTTGTTCCCCAAATTTTCTGATCAAGGAGATTATGGAGCCACAGAGGAATGTGCTCGATGATGTATAGTGTACTTAAGGAGAATCACACAGAGAGAAAACTTTCTCACAGGGTTTCACAGAGAGCAAATTGGTCAAGCAATGGCCATGACTCATCCACATGGTTGACACTGACAAGGGATCTACAAAGTGAGGTACAGGGTTACAGGATGAACCCTGAGGGGACTTGACTAACCTTATCTGATACAAAAATTACATTTTTTGTTATATAGGTCTTGCTTTATCTCAGTCTTAGCCATCCAACAGAAATGTATAAAAACGAGGTATATAAAGTAAGCCATAATAATATGCTGAGCTGTAAATGGCTCTAGTCAACAACTTCTGCAGATAACCCATTACTATCGTAGACTGCTGGACTGTGTTGGAGTGTTTTGCTGAATTCAAGCACCTATAATAATTGAATGACAATAGAATACGCATTTCTGACAGGACTAAACAAAGAAAAGGGGATAAAAGAAAGGACCATTCTATGTTTGTAACAGTACAGTTAGGATAAATATGCAGTACTTTCGTGTAATTCTATGAGACGAAAGATTTGTACTAATAGTGTTTGGACAAGATTCCTGTTTGCTTATTGTACTATGGATAACCACTAGGAAGATAACAATATAAAAAGTATTAATTATTGAAACTGTACTATAAATCAGCTTTAAAAAAAAGACAGGTATGCAGCTACATTTTCTTAATTCAATGAATAGAGGGATCTGCTGTAATAGTGTTTGTAAATAGAATATCATGTCTGCACCTTGTATAACAAATAACCACTAAGAAAACAATATGCAATGTATAAATTATTGAATCTGTTCTACTAATTTGATTTGAAACTGTCTCATTGCTATTTGTTCCTCAATAAAATTATGGAGAAAAATGGTCCTTCATTTATAACCCCCTTTTTTGTTTACTTTTGTCGGAGATGGGTATTCCATTGCCATTCATATACTGTAGCTGCATGAATTCAGCAAAGTAATCCAATATAGTCCATTAGTCTATATTATATATATATATAGTTTAGGGAAGGGTCTATAGGTTGTTTAGGGTCTCACCACTAGACTGGACTCGTAGTGGTCTGCCTGTTTACAGCCTCCCAAGAGCTGGTATTACAAGCATGGGCCACCATGCCCAGTCACAATTGCTGTCTCAGCATGCCCTGGGGGCAGGGCCAGCACAACAGGCCTGGGGATTGCACCTCTAACCCCTGTGTTACTTGATATTTTTAAACATAACTTTAAATCAACATGTCCAATAGTCTATAATAGTGGTGGGTTATCTGCATGACTGGCAATGTCAGAAGTTGTTGACTTGAGCCTTCTACGCCTGAGCATATTAACATGGCTTTACTTTTTACACCTCATTTTTATACTTTTCTGCTGGATGGTTAAGACTAAGATACAGCAAGACCTATATAACAAAAAATATAACTTTTGTTTCTGACAAGACTGAATTCATGCACCTACAGTATATGAATGGCAATGTAATACACATCTCTGACAAAAGTAAACAAAAAAGGGAAATATAAATGAAGGACCACTTTGTAGTGAAATATTATATATATATATATATATATATATATATATATATATATATATATCATAGATGTACAGATACTTTGTCTTAGTTCAATGAAAAGAAAGTTTTGAACTAATAGTGCTTAAACAAGATATTATGTCTTCACCTTATACTATGAATAACTGCAATGAAGACAACAATATGCAGTGTATTAATTATTGTAACTGTCCTACTAACCTATTTTGAAACTGTCTCATTGCTACTTCTTTCTCAATAAAATTATTTAAAATATAAATAAATCAACATGTCAAAAACTAAAGTCATGATCAACAGACCCTCGTTTAAAATATAAAAACAAAGATCTCTTTTTTGTGTTCTGCATTCCTTGCTTTTTAAAAATAACTTCCCTATTTAGACAGTTGCAGAAACATCAGAATTAGTGTTGCAAGTGACATCAGCAAGATGGCCAGAGTCATTCATCACTTGTTAAGGTTTAGATTCAGAATGTCCCTCAAAAGTTTCAGGTGTTTGTAGGAGGAGCTTTAGGACAGTGACTGAATCATGAGAATGCTATACTTAATATTAATCAATTCACTAATAAGTTTTTTGATGAATATGCTGGAGTCATTTGAAGGAGGTGGATCTCTGGGACATCTTTGGAAGGTGGATCTCTTGTTCTGGCTTTTACCTCATGCTGCTTTGTGGCTGCCATGCATTGAATAGCTTTCCTTAACTATGTGCTTACACTGTGCCATTTCTGCTTGGACCCAGCTAATCATGAATTAAACCTTTTGATATCAGAAGCTAATGACCCAATGACAGGAGAAAAGACTAATACATGTGTCTTTTTCATAAGTGAACAACTATATTTTGACTGGAAGAATTGAGGAATAATACAAGAGGATAGGAAAGAAATGGCAAGATCCCTGTAGAGTATGGAAATACAGGATATAATCATGTAGAGGAGAATGAGACATCTCCTTCATCTGAATTAGCTTAGAATCAAACTTGACTTTCTCAGAAGGAAAGATAAGCTGGATGCCCCTAGCAATACCCATTACTGTCACAGATGTCTGCAATCCTTACTGCAGGAGGGTCTTGCAGCCCTCACAGGCCTCAATCATAGTTGGAGTATTGCTCAGAGTCCACACTGCTATATTACCCCAGAGTAGGAACTCACATTGTATACTCCCATGATCTAAGTTGCTACAGCAAGGTACTACCTTGAAACTTGACCCACTGTTAGAGTGTGCTTTGCTCTAGAAGCTAATAGCCACCATGTCTGTCTATCCTTGAAGAGTTAGTGTCATTTCACCTTATTCATGTGAAAGGCTGCTCAGAGCACCACAGAATGTTTAGAACCATACTGGCACACTTGTATAGCACCCTCTCCAAACAAACAGGTAAATGCATGAGCAGGGATGCTAAAAACATAGTTTCCTAGCCTCATAGTCCCATATATTCTTACTGCCACTCCTGTAGCGATCCTGTCCCTTCTCCCACCAAGAGCTTCCCATAGCAGGATGATTTCCCTCACCTATGTGTGAGCCTGTATTCAGCCCTATAGCTACCACAGTGGCAGCTCTAGTGCAGTCATACACACCCACAGGCTGCCAAAAGCCAGCCTGGCAGTGACCCTTTCCACCAGAGAGCCTATCATAGCCAGATGATTAGCTGTGCCCAATTTTACCTACACTTGGCCTAAAAAGCATACTGGTAAAAAGGCAGTCCAGTTTACCTATTCCTAGCAAAACTGTCAGTAGGATCATAGACTTTCAGCCTGGGCTTCTGATACAGTTGTAAACACTACTGAAGAGGTTTACAGCTAAAGAAATTGCAGAGATTTCTACTGAATCCACCTAGAATCAAAGTTAACGCAACATACTCTAACAATAATCTGGTACCTATCTACAGGAAAAAGTTTTTTTCCTATCAAAATTACTCCATAAACATGGGAAAAGTGCACAGAACATGAATATGTAAAAGCAAGGAAACAAGACACCTCCAAGGAAATGCAGTAAGTTTCTGAGCAGCAGACCTCAAGAAAACAAAATTTATGAAATTCCAGAAAAGGAATTTAAAATAATGTTAGGCAGCCTAATGAGATAAAAGAGAATACAAACACCTTAATGAAATTAGGAAAACAGTTCATTTTCTGAATGAGTTTAAGAAGTTATATGTCATTTTGAAAGAAGTAAATATAAATCTTGCATAGGGAATTCAATAAATGAAGCAAAAATGCATTTGAGAACTTCAACAAAGACTAGATCATGGCCCAAGCCCAGTCCCTGCGAGTGTGAGGGAGAGCTTCTGTGCTCTCCTGCACCCACTGGACCTGTCTGGACCAAGCTAAGGCCTACCGTGGGCATGGTTTTGCTTCACTCTTGTGACACCCACACACCCCTCCGGAGCCAGCCCAAGCCCGCCCTGTGAATGAGAACTTCCGCCACACTCTTGGGACTGCTCCAGACCCACCTTAGCCAAGGCCCAGTGAGTGTGTGGGAGAGTGTCTGTGCTTTCCTTCCTCCCGTCACCACCACCCCCTGGAGACCCGTCCAGATCCAGCTGGAGTAAAACTTTGCAGCTGAAGTCTCTGCAGTGAGATTAGGAGCCAAAACCATGCAGCTAATCCAGGAGCACAACATCTTGCCTGAGGGGCACAACAGGTTCACCTCCAAGGGCTGCTGCAGGAAGGAGCTGAGCTCAGTGGTCAGACCCAAGCCAGGAACAACTGGATGAACTCAAACTTAATATATCTGCACCTGAATTTTAGTAGATGCTAAGGTTATACCTGCACCAAAGCTCTACACCAAAGGTCAGTGGACAGTGCTATACAAAATGACAAAGACAATAAGCAAAATGCAATCTCAGGTCCCGAGCCCACATACAACAAGTGCAGAGGACACTAGCACAGCTGAAATGTCTAAATTAATATTGTCTGAGGTAAAGAAACAACAACAAAAAGGTACAGAGAAACACAGATCAGAATTAATCTCTGAAATAAAGAAATTTATGAACTAATAGTGGCTGAAGTAAAGAAACAGCAGAAAGCTGTAGAGGAATTCAGATCAAAATTAATCTCTGAAATGAAAAAAGACATCTCTGAAATAATAGCAAATGAAGTACAGAATCAAATGCAGAAACATATAAAGGAAATCAGATCAGAAATAATCCCTGAAGCAAAATAATTAATAACTGCTTCTTAAAAAGACGCTTATAACAAAAATAGAGATTAGAAAAGAGACAGAATCCTTGAATGAGCAATACAAGAAAGAAATAGATCACAAGAATCAGAGTCACAGAGAGATAGAGGAACTTAAAATTTCAATCACAAGTAAGCAGAACAATTTGAGTGAAAGTGAAGATAGAGTTTCATATCTTGAAGATGCCATTGCAGCTAGTGTGAAGACAAGAAAAGATCTCTTAAAAACAACTAGGATGCAGGAAAAAGTAATTCATCAACTGAAAGATGATGCAAAGATGAAGAACTTGAGACTAATAAGCATCAGTGAGAAAGAGGGGGTCAATGCAAATGATATAGAAAGAATATGGGCAGAAGTAATAGCAGAAAATTTTGCAAATATGAGGAAACAATCTGAAATTCGTGTACCCGAAGCATACAGAATGCCAAATAACTTCAGCCCAAATAAAAATACACCGAGACATATAATAAAGATCCGAGAAATGCAGCACAAGAACAATATACTGAAAGCCGCTAGAGAAAAGAAACAGACCACATTTAAAGGAAAACCCGTCAGAATGATGGTTTCTTCACAAACCATGAAGGCAAGGAGAGCTTGGAGCAGAGTACTTCAAGTCCTCTATGAAAACAAATTCAAGCCCAGAGTACTATACCCTGCAAAATTCTCTTTCAGGTTTGATGGAGAAGTGAAATACTTCCATGACAAAGAACAACTAAAGAATTTCGTGATGACGAAGCCAACCCTACACAGACTACTAAAAGATGTCCTAGAGAGGAATCAACATGATCAGAACTCCACAAACAAAAACAGAAGGAACCCACCAACTAAGGCAAACAATTAAATACAGGAAAAAAGGAGTCAACAACAGCAGGTAAATAACATGGCAAGTGTAAATCAGTACACATCTCAATTATAACCATCAATGTAAATGGACTCAGTTCACCAATTAAAAGAAATAGACTGACATAGGTGATTAGAAAACACAATCCAACAATTGCTATATACAAGAAACACACTTAACTCAAAAAGAAATTCATAGAATGAAAGTAGAAGGATGGAAAACAATACCATACCACCCAGCACCTCACAAAAAAGCAGGGGTGGCAACCCTATTCTCAGACAGTCTCAACTTCAAACCAACATTGATCAAACGAAATAAAGAAAGTCACTGTATATTGGTTAGGGGAAAAATTCAAGAGGAAGAGGCAACACTCATAAATATCTATGCGCCAAGCACAGTAGCACCCAACTATATAAGATGAATCTAACTGTACATGAAAAATCTAATATCCAAGACCACAATCCTAACAGGAGACTTTAACACACCCTTATCCAAGAAAGATCAGGCAGACAAAAAATGAGCAAAGAAGTAGCAGAACTGAACCAGAGCTTGGAACAAATGGACCTGGTGGACACATACAGTGTTCCACCCAACCACAGCTGAATACACATTTCTTTCAGATGCACATGGGTCATCTAAAATAGACCACATACTAGCCCCATAGATCATGCTTAAGTTTATGCAAGAAAACAAATTGTCCCATGCATATTATCTGATCATAGTGCAATGAAACTGGAAATAAAGGAGATGAGAAAACAGAAAAGCCCCATAAATACATGGAAATTAAACAATACCCTACTCAGCAATCGATGGGTTACAGATGAAATTAAACAAGAAATTCAACAATATCTACAATTCAACCACAACTTATCAGAATTTATAGGATGTGATGAAAGCAGTTCTCAAAGAGAAATTCAGAGCTGTGAATTCACACATTAGGAAACAAATAAACACCCTAATGTTGCGCCTCCAGCAACATAGAGCAAACTAAACCCAGAGCCCAAAGACGGGAAGAAATCATAAAGATTAGAAGATAAATTAATTCAATTGAGATGAAGAAAACAGTTCAAAGAATCAACAAATCAAAAAGCTAGTTCTTTGAAAGATTAAACAAGATTAATAAGCCCCTAGCTAACCTCATCAAAAAGGGGAAAGAAAAACTTCAAATACATGCAATAAGGAATGAAAAGGGTATAACTACCATAGACCCAGTGGAAATTCAGAAGATTGTCAGTAGCTACTTTGAGAACCTTTACTCTCACAGAGAAGACAGATGAAATGGACAGATTCCTTGAAACGTACAAATTACCAAAACTGAATCAAGAATATAAGATAACTTTCAATAATCCACTAAGAGCCAATGAAATGTGAAATGTAAATTTAAAAAGAAAAACCTACAAAGAAAAGTCCAGGTCCTGATGGATTCACAGCTGAATTCTACAAGAAATTTACAGACATTATAATCCCTACACTCCTCAAACTCTTCAGTGAAATTGAAAAGGAAGCAGTCTTCCTAAAATCATTCCTGGAGGCAAGTATTATACTGATTCCAAAACCAGGAAGACACAACTGAAAAAGAGAACTACAGGCCAATCTCCCTCATGAAGATAAGGGCTAAAATCCTCAATAAAATCCTAGCAAATGGAATACAGCAAATCATCAAGAAGATCATACACCATGACCAGGTAGGATTCATCCCAGGGATGCAAAGATGGTTCAATATTTGAAAATCTATAAATGTAATACAGTATATCAATACAGTGAAAACTAAGAACCACATGATCTTCTCAATTGATGCAGAAAGACTTTTGACAAAGTCCAACACTCATTCATGTTCAAAGTCCTACGGAAAATTCAAATAGATGGCCTCTACTACACTCTTATAAAAGCCATTTATGACAACTCAATGGCTTATATAATTCTAAATGGGAAAAAATGAAATCTTTTACTCTCAGATCTGGTACAAGACAAGGATATCCTCTATCACCCCTCCTATTCAATATAGTTTTGAAATCATTAGCTAGATCCATGTACAAGAGGGAGAAATGAAAGGAATAAGAATAGGTAAAGAAGAAGTTAAATTATCACTGTTTGCAGATGACATGATACTTTACTTGGAAGACCAAAAAACTCCACCAAGAAGGTACTCGAGTTCATACTTAAATTTAGTGGCACAGCAGAATATAAAGTCAATACACATAGTCAGTAGCGTTCCTCTACACAGATAACAAACACACTGAGGGAAATTAGAGAAACAGTACCTTTTACAATAGCACCACGGAAAATGAAATGCCTTGGAATTCATCTAACTAAAGAAGTCAAATATCTTTTCAAGGAAAATTACAGTACTCTGAAAAAGAGAGATTGTAGAGGATTTCAGAAAATGGAAAGATATTCCTTGCTCCTGGGTAGGAAGAACCAACATCATGAAGATGGCCATGCTCCCAAAACTTGTACAGATTTAATGCCATCCCTATCAGACTATCACCAACATACATCCCAGACCTAGTGAAATCATTCCTAAAATTTATTTGGAACCAGAAATTCGTAGAATAGCAAGGACAATCCTAGGTAACAAAGGCAAGGCAGGTGGCATTACAATTCCTAACTTGAAATTATACTACAAAGGTACTGTGATAAAATAAGCATGGTATGGGCAACAAAATAGACCTAAGGTGTTGGGAGCCGAGCCAAGATGGCGCCCGCTCCTCGCTCCCCCGCCCATCGTGTCTGCAAAGATGGCGCCCATATCCGGCTTCCTGGTTCTTGTTGCTGTACCAACCTCTCCCTTATTTAGAATAAGCCCGCCATTGCTGTAAGATCTACCAATAGTAATCGGCCACGTGTATAATTATGATTGGTTTGTGAAATCTA